>ML785154.1:418321-430719 GCA_009831015.1 Picea engelmannii
CATCATTTCCTTCTCATAAATGGGTTTGTGTAAGTCCTTTCCCTTGAGTGGTTGACTTTCAAAATCCAGGGGCCTTCCTTCTTGCATTAGGACAACACAAATTCCATTTCCCGAGGCATCACATTCCACAGTAAAGGTTTTTGTGAAGTCTGGAGTGGTAAAGACATGAGCTTTCATATCACCTCTTCAAGTTGTTCAAAATATTTAGTGTCCTCTGGAGTCCATGAAAATGCATCCTTCTTAGTTAGTGCTGTTAAAGGTGCTGCTATTCTTCCATAGTGTCGAACAAACTTGCGGTAGTAACCTGTCAAACCCAAAAATCCTCTAATATTCTTCAATGTTTTCGGAATCAACCAGTCCATCATGACCTTAATATTGTTAGGGTCTACCTTGAAACCTTCATGAGATACAATATGACCCAAATACTCTACCTCCTTCACTCCAAAGAAACATTTGGATGGTTTGGCATATAGTTGTTTCTCCTTTAGTAGTTGTAGCACCTTGTCAACATGTCACACGTGATCCTCCCAAGACTTGCTATAGATTAATATATCATCAAAAAATACTAACACAAATTTTTGAAGGAAGGGATTGAAAATGGAATTCATCAACCCTTGGAATGTGGAAGGTGCATTTGGAAGGCCAAAATGCATGAACAAAAATTCATAATGGCCTTAATGAGTTCAGAATGCTGTTTTTGGGATATCTTCTTCCTTCATTCTAATCTTATGATACCCTGAACGAAGATCCAACTTTGTGAAATAGATTTCTCCATGTAGTTCTTCTAACAATTCATCAATGACAGGAATAGGAAACTTATCTTTAATAGTGATCTTTTTGAGCTCTCTATAATCCAGACACATACGCCATGAGCCGGTGCAAAGTAAGAACTTTGGTTGGGTCTAATAATGCCAGTCTCTAACATTTCTTCAACCATGCGCTCAATTTCATTCTTCTGGGCATAAGGGTATCTGTATGGCCTGATGTTAGGAGGAACACTCCCAGGACTTATGTGAATATCATGATCATGATTTCGAGTGGGTGGAAGACCTTTGGGAATATCTTCAAATACTTTGGAATTCTTATCGATGATCCCTTGGAGATCTAGAGGAATAGATGGCTTATATGTTTGAACATCTCGTGAGCATAGTTGTGCAATAACACCTTGATGCCCCCTTTTTAATAATTTTTTCATGCCATTAGAGCTTATCGCCTTACCGGGTTTCCCTGTGATACCTCTTAACTCAATTTCTTTTCCTTCCAATGAAAATTTCATGAAAAGTTCTTGAAAATTAAAAGCCACTGTTCCTAATCATTGTAACCATTGGATTCCTAGTACAACATCAACACCACCCATGGGTATAGAAATCATTGGACTATTCATTACATATTCCCCCATAGTAAGATTGATATTATTTCATTTTCCTGAGCAATTGATAGTTCCTCCATCTGCAATCATTACTTGAAACTCTGGTGCTAGATATACAAAGCAATTGTGAGCTTTGGCTAATTTATAGTGAATGAAATTATGAGTACTGCCAAAATCAATTAGGACTATTACCTTTTTTTTTGATATATCCTTCAATCTTGAGGGTTTGAGGAGTGCTAATTCCAGCCAATGCATTACACGACATCGTGGGAGTCAACTCTTCAGACGAAATTTCTTCTACATTTTCATCTTGAGATGGTTCTTGTTCTTCTTCCTCTTCACAATCTATGTAGAATAATTTCTTCTCACCACAATTATGTCCCTTACTATACTTGCTGTCATAGTTAAAGCATAAACCTTTTTCTTTTCTTTCCTCCAATTGTTGAGGTGTCAACCTTGTAGGTTTAGTTTTTTTAGAAGAAGGAGCATTATTCTCTCTATAGATGTTATGATTGGTCATTCTAGTAGCCATAGCCATATTTTTACTTTCAACATTTCTTGCCACCCTAAATGCATTCTCCAATGATTTGGGTTCCCAAAGGCGAACCTCATGTTGAATGTTATCTCTTAAAGTTCCAATGAATACATCAATCAAGTGCTCATTTGGAATATCTGTTACCTTTATATTCAATCTTTGGAAGTTCTCAATGTGCTCTGTAATTGAACCCTTTTGCTTGAGATTTATCAATTGGCTAAATAAGGTATTGGTCCTTGTATCCTCATAGTGTGCTATCATTTCTTCCATGAAAATTGTCCAAGTGACGAGTGATTTGCGAGAACAAAGCCATCGATACCATACAAATTGATTGGGTTCTAAATATGAAGAAGAAATTCATACCTTTTGTGTATGTGGCACATTATGTAGATCAAATAATTGCTCCATTTGAAGTATCCATGTGATAGGGTCCTTGCCATCAAACTTCCTCATATTGATCTTAGGAATGTGGTTAGTCTTCAAACCAAAGTTGGAGTTTCTCCATTCTTGATTCACCTTCCTTGTGTTCTCATCATGAATTCCATGGGATACATTTTCACTTTCAGGTGTCCTCTCTATTATGAAAATTTTCAATCCTTCCATGGTCTTCTCTTTTAAACCATCCATCTTTTCCTCCAACTTAGCTTCCATCTCTTGTAGTTCATATTTTTTTATTGTCTTCTTTTGTAAATCATTTATGTCCCTACGCATTTCTCACCTTCATCAAGAGTCCAAGTAGGATTGACTGGAGGCTTATTTGGTGTAGAAGTTCCCTTTTTTAGTGGCATGTTGGCCAAGTATCACTTTAAACCTTGATTTTGAGGTGGTTCTGCTAGACAATATTCCTTTTATTGTATCTCCAAAATTCCGGCCCTTCTGAGTATGGAATTTTATTTTTTGTAGCTGATATTTCTTCTCTACAATGCCACATGTATGATCAAAATTGGATGTGCCAAGTGTAATTTATGGTAACTTTCCCACAACTTGCTGATTTGTTTCCTTTCCAGGAGATCTCACTTGTATAGTGTGCCCCACACAAAATAATTGATATAAAATTATGAAACTCGTACCATAACTACTATGGTCTGTTCACTATCCAATGCAACTAGTATAACTCAATTTGGATACTCTAGGAATAATTTATGTTTGTTTTACCTGAAACACCTGCTTGAGACTAGTCAATAGGACTAGTGAGATACCCTATCTTCCATAGGGTGTATATACAAATTTAAGATGACCCAAAAGTTGAAATTGTTACCAAAAATACCTTACTAATTTATGTGAATATCCTCCATATTTCAGGGTCTGAAACATTATAGAAAGAATTTTATAGCGAAAATTCTGCAATGACTCAATTCAAGATGATTCTAGAACCCTATCTTAGAAAGGTTGTATCTCCAAAAGTATAAGGTATCAGGAGATTAAATTAGAACCCAACATACCTTGATCCATCTACTAAATATCCTCCAATCCATTCCTTCTGAATCATTTTAGAAAAAAAGTTATAGCAAAAATTCTAAGGTGTCTCAGATGTAGCAGCGAAACCCCAAGACCTTGAGCTCTTATACCATATGTTAGGAACCAAATATCAATATAGCATAGAAAAACCTCAGAATAAGTACTCAACGCCTTGAAAAAGAGAGAAATTCAGATAATAAGCCTCTTCGAGGGGGCAACCTCCTTATGCCCACATAAATGTTCAATTACAAGATGATTCCAAATGAAAATGTCTCAGTATATATAGGAGAATAGGAGGTATAATTACAACTAATGGACTAAAACCGACATAAATAAAATAACATTACTAATGTAATATGCCCCAATTAAGGGCTAATGAGCCACTATTTAGGGCTTAGTAATTTCTAGTGTCAATTAATGTGTAAATTAAGGATGCAATATTTTTTACTACTATTATTTACACTAAATAATTATTTTTTATGTTGTAGATTGTTAGGTGATTTTTCTTACCACCATCAAGTAATTTACCTCACACATATAGAGAGATGTGTGCCATTATGAAATATATTAGAATGGAGTATCGGGCTATTGATGCATATCCGAATGATCATATTATATATTATGGACAATATGCATAAAAAACGAAATGCCCACAATTTCAAATCAATAGATATCAAACCGATCAAGTAACAAAAAAGGTGCCTCATAAGGTTCTTCATCATATTCCGATAATTACATGTTTGTAGTGATTTTCAAGTGCCAAATCATTGCATAGTTTATGGATTACCATGCATGACACATAAGTGAAGATGACGTTCTTTGAATGTCTACAAATGGTCTTGCATTTAGGAACATCGAAGAAAGATGATTAATTTTTAAATAAGAACCCCATAATGTTAGGATTTCATTGGGAGCTTACAGTGTCAATCCATTTGGTTATCTCAGGTCTATTTACTCAATTTGGCCTACTTTTTTTTATAAACAATAACCTTCCTCCTTGGATGTCAATAAAGAGGGATCATATAATGTTGGAAATAGTTTTTCCAGGTATTTGTTTACAAAATTGGTTTGAACGTTGTATTTCATTTATCTTATTCATTGCATAATTACTTTACACACACACACACACACACACACACACACACACACACACAAGGTAGTAATTATGTGTACTTTCACCCAATTAGGTAAGTACCAAGTGAAATATATGAATGTATATATTGCGCCTCTTGTCGACGAGCTACTAAAGTTATGGGTTGGCATCACTATGTATGACATCTCTAGACCAATAGAGAAAAAACAATTTCAATTTCATGGAATACTTACATGGACAATTCATGATGCCCTAGGGCTAACACAATTTTGTGTTATGTAACATACTGATGCAATTTAATAGTATATAATTTTATGAAAATATGATGCATGCTTCTTAAATATCAATTCCTTGTTATATAAATAATACTGACATTAATCCATATCTTGCATATCTTCAAACAAAGGGTTAATTTGCATGTCCAATTTGTGGTCCTAGGATGAAATTGTGTCATTGAAGAAGTCTAAGAAAGGAGGTATTTGATGAGGATAGGAACTTCCTCCCTAAGAACCATATGTATTGAACTACAAAAAAACATCTTTTCAATGTTAAAGAAGAGACTGGAATAAAACCACAAAGAATGACACCTCACCTATGGAAGTTGGAATACAATATAAACCATCAAGGTAAACATTTAGTCTATGTGTCATGTATATTAATGTTTTACAATTTTAATTTGTATTAAATCCTGTTTATTTTATCTAACAATTATTGTTGCAATCTCATTAATTATTTTTCATAAATGTCGTCAAGGTATTAATGGGCTTCCATGAGAAATGAAAAGTTACCCTGGACACTTCAATAGGTTTCCCTACTATGAACACCTACAATTAGCTCATTTGTATGATACAATGCATATCGGGAAGAATGTAACAAAAACATTGTGGAGAATTGTAGATGGAAGGAATGACAAAGAAAAAATTGTCAAAATTTGTACTGGCATTCATGAAGCCAATCATGCACTGCAAAATGTGATTTATTCAAATAGAAATGGACACGACTGAAATAGTCTTCCATGGTTATTTATAGAGAAATAAAGCAATGTTGTAAAATAGGTCATTCGGAAAATTAATTTTCTCACGAGATTTGCTTCAAACATAAATAATATAGTAACAAAGAAAGTTGAATTTGGTGGGGTGAAAACTCATGACTGACATACCTTCATTAAGGTAATTATTTTGGACATAGATTTCTATATTGATAAATATATGACCTTTTAGTATTATAATATGGTTTTGTTTTCCTAAAAATTAATGATCTCTTTGTTGTTACAGTATTTTCTACCTCTATCTCTCCCTGCCAACTTTGAAAACAATGTAAAACAAGTTATATATGATCTTGGAAAATACATCAGGTAAATATTAATGATTTGTATGCAAAATCGTGGTTTCTCAACTTGTCAACCTACGTTTTTCTTTCAATGTATATACATTGTTGTTGAAACCTATGATCTGATTTGTTATATCATGTGTAGGTGGTTATCATCTAAAGAATTCCATAAGGAAGATATAAAATATTGGAGGAGAGAAATTCCTCAGCTAATGTGTGAAATGAAAAAGTATCTACCTCCAATATTTTTCAGAAATGAAAAAGTATCTACCTCCAATATTTTTCAGAAATTAAAAAGTATCTACCTCCAATATTTTTCAATTCACAAGAACACTACCTCATACACCAAGTTGAGGATATTGAAATGTGTGGAACTGTACAAGGTCAATGTGGATGGTGGAGAGGCACTTGAAGTCATTGAAGGCTTTCGTTAGACATATAACACTTCCTGAGGGATCTGCGGTGGAGGGCTATATGGTATATCAATCGTTGGTGTATACTAGTCAATATATTTCTAAATTAGCAGTAAAAATCATGAAGGTGCCTCGTACTTGGGATGCCAATTCCATTAATAAATTTTAAGGGGAGGTCTTGGTCAGGAAAGGTAGAATGAGGAAAGTGAAAGGTAATTAGATGTTAGAGATCTATAATACTTTGCATTAATAATGATTTTTTTTTTTTATATTGTACTTGTTTAAGTTTTATTTATCTTCCATGATCAATTATTATTTAATATTTATTCTAATTAGTAATTTTTATTCTTTTCCCATACAATTGGCCAAGAGTGGGATGCACTACATTTATACATCATAAAAAATATTGATTGGACGAAGGTATGGATAGATCGATGTATACAATGTAATGGCAGGTTATCGTGGGAAGGGTGGATACTTTGCTTAAAGAAGCTCATCATAATTAAGATACCAATATTACTTAGAGGGAAATTGATTTAGCATATGGTTTAAAAGATAAACAAACAAGCGTATTATTGACCCACATCATGCTTTAGTGTTTTTACAATATATTAAACTATGTGGTGTTTTTTTTTTTTAATAAATTTTTGTTAAGTCTAAATATGTTTATGATTGATAATGCATTTTTTACATGTCGAGCATATTGTAGTTGACACACCACAAGGCTATGTGGTGCAATGGTTGTAAATTTCACATCAAAAAGTTGTATGAAAAGAAGAAAAACTATGATTCTGAGATAAATGCATTCTTTCAAGTCACTAATGTTTCCTTAAGAAGTGATAGACATCCAACAATATCGGAAAATACATACTATGGGTATTTGGATGATATTATCAAGTGTGACTTTAAATCCTTCAAGTTAGTTCTGTTTGAGGTCAAATGGTACATGTTACAGATGAACGAATGTGATCTAGATAGAATTGTTATTGAGCATGCCAATGGATTTACCATGGTTAATAGAAGGATGTTTGAGCCAGGTACATAAACTTATGCTCTTCCAAGCCAATGTGAGCAAGTATTTTATTCATAGGTTCTAGGTAAATTAGGTTGGTCGTACATTGTTAGATATGATCCAAGAGGAAGGAAGGTAAAGTATAATGTACCAGACGAAGATGATATTGAAGAATAAGACACAAAGGAACATGAGATAGATATACTGTCAGATGAAGAAGTCGAAGAAGTTGAGCCATATGTAGATGACAATGTTGATCTCGATGATGATATTATCGAAAATGACATTGATGATGATGTTGATATGGCCAATCCTTTCAACATCAATTATGAACTGGATGATATTGATGTAGAGTTGGATGAAGAAGAAGATGATGAATGATATTGAAAAATTGTTGAAATGTAGGAGATATGCGATTATATCTTTTATATGATGTATTCTCTTTAAATTATTTATTTATATAAGTTAATCATCATCGTCGTCATCGTCATTGTTGCATTCATCATCATCATCATCATCGTCATCGTTACATTCATCATCATTGTCACCGTCATCGTCATTTTCATCATCATCCTCATTGCCATTGTCATGATCAAATTCATATCATCATCATTGTCATCATTATGATCATTGTCCTCATCGTCATCCTCATCGTCGTTGTCACCACCATTAATAAACATCGTCAGCGTCCTACTCATCATCATAATCATGATATTCATTTTCATCATAATTATCATTGTTGTCATTGTCATTGTCATCGTCAACATTGTCATGATCATCGTCATTGTTGTCATCATTGTTTTCAACATAATTCACATTGCCATTTTTGCGATCGTCATAATCAAATTTGAAAATGTCCTACTCCCCATAATCATCGTCATAACTATTTTCATTTTCATCACAGTCGTTATCATTGTCGTCATCGTCATTGTCATTATCATGATCAAGATCATGATCATCATTTTCCTCATGGTCATTGCCACCACCAATATTCAACATTGTTGGCATCCTACTCCTCCTCATCATCATGGTCATCATCTTCATCATTGTCATTTTCATTGCGGTCATCATCGATGTTTTCATTGTCATCTTCATCATTGTCGACATCATCATCATCGTTGTTGCCATTGTTTTCAACATAATTAACATTGGCGTTGTCATGGTCATTGTAATAAAATTGTCGATGTCCTCCTCCTCCTCATCATCATCATTGATATTATCATTTTCATTGCAATTGTCATCATGATCATCATTATCATTGTCTTCATCGTCATGATCATCATTGTCCTCATTGTCGTTGTCACCACCAATATTCATAATCTTCGATGTCTTACTCCTCCTTATCATTGTGGTTTTCATTGTCATCATTGTCATCAAAATAATCATCGACATTGTAATTGTCATCATCATCGTTGTCGACGTCATCATTGTCGTCATATTAATTATTTTCAACATGATTAACATTGGTGTTGTTGTGGTCATCGTAATAAACATTTTTGGCGTCCTACTCCTCATCATAATCTCCATCATCATCATCATCAATATTTTCATTGTCATCGTAGTCATTATCCTTATCATTTTCATTGTCATCATTGTCATGATGATGATGATGATCATCATCGTGGTCATCTTCATCGTCATCATCATTGTCACTGTCATCATCATCATCATCATCATAATCATAATCATAATCATAATCATCATCATCATCATCATCATCATTATTGTCATCATCATTATCATCATAATCATCATCGTCATCGTCATCATCATCATCATATCATCATCACCATTTTCATCATCATCATCATCATCATCATCATCATCATCATCATCGCCATCGTCATTGTCATCATCATCATCATCGTCATCATCATCATCATCATAATCATCATCATCATCATCATCATCATCCTCATCATCATCCTCATCATCATCATCATCATCATCCTCATCATCATCGTCATCGTCATGGCCGACATCATCATCGTCATTGTCGCATTTGTCATCATCATTTTCGTCATCCTACTCAATGTCACAGTCGTCATTATCGTCATCGGCATTGTCATTTTCATTTCCATGGTCATGATCATGATCATATTGTCATCATCATTGTGTTCATGATCATATCGTCATCATCATTGTGATCATCATCGTCATCATAATTGTCATCATCATCATCGTCATTGTCATAATCATCATCATTTCCATTTTCATGATCATCAACATATCATCTTCTTCATCGTCGTATTGTCATCATCATCATAGGGTGTTAATAGAGCTATATTAGGGGTTTGTAGTGTTAGGGGTAATGATTAATATAGGGATTAAGTGTTATAATGGTTAGGGGTTATAAGTGGTAGGTTTGGAGTTATAATTATTAAAGGTTATAGGGTTTATGGGGTTACATTAGTTATGTGTAATATGGTTATGGTGTATGAATATATTATTTAGTTAGTGGTTAGGGGTAATAGGAGACAAGGGTTAGGGGTGGCAGGGTTCAAGGATAATGTGTTTATAACGATTTTAGAAGTTAACAGTTACATGGATTAGTCATTGGGAGTTAAATGGATTATGGGTATAGGGTTATAACATTATAGGTGTATATCTATAAGATTATGTAAATATAGGATTAGGAATATGCTTGAACTCTAGTTCATGGGATCATTGCCCAATATACCTATTCACATAATGTGGATCTAAGTAATCAAGGTGGAAAAATTAAACTCCCATTTTCCTAAGGTAGTTGTTCATTAGTACTCCATCTTGGTCAACTACCATAATTCGTAGCTCCCTCTCAAGTGTTAAGTAAGTCAATTTTATAATAATAAGCATAGGTTCCAACACCTCCTTAATGAAGGATCCCCCATGGTCACATCAAAGGTGAAGGTCCGCATTAACATGCATGACTTCCAATGCCCATGATAGGGGCCTTTCAAAAAGAACTTATAATATATGGGGCCTCTATCCCACCCATATCAAAATTGGAGGAGGTTCAATTTACCCATGTCCTTTCAATTTAATGGAAAAAAGGAGGAGCAGATAAATCCTAGCCTCCATTTTTAAATTCACATAATCCAAGCCACATATGGCACATGTGGAATCACTTTAGCGATATTTTCCATTCATGGTGGTTCTTCAAACTCTCATTCCTCTTAGATTTCTTATCCTCTTCATCATACTGATGGTCAATACCCCACTCACCTCATTGTATCATAAAAAATGAGTATATGACCACATATCAACAACTTATATAGATATAGTGCATTATTATATGATATTCTAATACATATAATAGTAATGTGTATTATATATAATTTGAATATTAATTTTAATTGTCTTTGTTCTTATAAGTGTCAAGCCCTAATATTTTCTCATTACCCCTTAATTGGGGCATATTACATTAGTAATGTTATTTTATTTATGTCGGCTTTATTCCATTAATTGTAATTATACCTCCTAGTCTCCTATATATACCAAGGAGACATTTTCATTTGGAATAATCTTGTACTTAAACATTTAAGTGGGGTAAAAGGAGGTTTCCCCCTTGAAGAGGCTTATTATCTGAAATTATCTCTTTTTTAAGGTGTTGAGTACTTTTTCTGAGGTTTTTCTATGCTATATTGATATTTGGTTCTTAACATATGGTATCATAGCTCAAGGTCTTGGGGTATCGCTGCTACATCTGAGACACCTTAGAATTTTTGATATAAATTTTTTTCTACAATGTTTTAGAAGGGACTGCTTGGAGGAAATTTAGTAGACAGATCAAGGTACGTTGGGTTAAAATTTTAGCTCCCGAGGCCTTAGAATTTCGGAGATACAACTTGTACAAGATAGGGTTCTGGAATCATCCTGAACTGGGTCATTGCGGAATTTTCATTATATAAACATTTTTGTAATGTTTCAGACCCTAAAATCTAGAGTCTATTCACAAAAATTAGTAAGGTATATGTGGTAAAAATTTCAGCTTCTGGGTCATCTTAAATTTGTATATACACCCTGTGGAAGATAGGGTATCTGACTAGTCCTATTGACTAGTCTCAAGAAGGTGTTCTAGGTAAAACAATCATAAATTCTTCCTAGAGTATCCAAATTGAGTGGGACTAGTTTCATTGGATAGTGGAAAATCTATAGTATTTCTGGTATGAGTTTCATAATTTTATATCAATTAGTTTGTGCGGGGCACGCTATACAAGTGAGATCTCATGGAAAGGCCAAAAATAAGCAAGTTGTGGGGAAGTTACCATAAATTCCACTTGGCACATCCAATTTTCATCAGACCTATGGAATTACAGAGAAGAAATACCAGAGAACTACATAAAATAAATTTTCATACCCAGAAGGGCCGAAACTTGGGAGATACAATAGAAGAAATATTGCCTAGCAGAACCACCTCAAAATCAAGGTTCAAAAGTGATACTTGGCCAACATGCCACCCAAAAAGGGAACTTCTACACCAAATAAGCCTCCAGACAATCCTACTTGGACTCTTGATGAAGGTGAAGAAATGCGTAGGGACATAAATGATTTACAAAATAAAATAGTAACAAAAGATGAACTACAAGAGATGGAAGCTAAGTTGGAGGCAAAGATGGATGGTTTAAAAGAGGAGATCATGCAAGTATTGAAAATTTTTGTAACAGAGAAGATGCCTGAAAGTGAAAATGAATCCCATGAAATTCATGATGATGACACAAGGAAGGTAAATCAATAATGGAGAAACTCCAACTTTGGGTTGAAGACCAACCACGTGCCTAAGATCAATATGAGGAAGTTTGATGGCAAGGACCCAATCACATGGATACTTCAGATGGAGAAATTCTTTGATCTACATAATGTGCCACATACACAAAAGGTACTAATTTCTTCTTTATATTTAGAACCTAATCAATTTGTATGGTATCGATGGATTTGTTCTCGAAAATCACTCGTCACTTGGACAATTTTCACGGAAGAAATGATAGCACACTATGATGATATAAGGAGCAATACCTTCTTTAGCCAATTGATAAATCTCAAGCAAAAGGTTCAGTTACCGAGCACATTTAGAACTTCCAAAGATTGAATATAAAGGTAACCGATATTCCAGATGAGCACTTGATTGATGTATTCATAGGAACTTTAAAGGATAACATTCAACATGAGGTTTGCCTTTGGGAACCCAAATCATTGGAGAATGCATTTAA
>ML785154.1:436296-479020 GCA_009831015.1 Picea engelmannii
ATGTTATTTTATTTATGTCGGCTTTATTCCATTAGTTGTAATTATACCTCCTAGTCTCCTATATATACCAAGGAGACATTTTCATTTGGAATCATCTTGTACTTGAAAATTTAAGTGGGGTAAAAGGAGGTTTCCCCCTCGAAAAAGCTTATTATCTAAAATTATCTCTTTTTCAAGGCGTTGAGTACTTTTTCTAAGGTTTTTCTATGCTATATTGATATTTGGTTCTTAACAATAAGGTAGAGGTACAAGGTTCAAATCTCTCTCCATATAACATATATGACCCCAAGCCAAATTTAACATCCCTCAACTTGTAAGGTAAAATGAAAGGAAGTCCTTTCTTACCACGATCCTAAAGGTTTTAAATCCAACCCCTCAAATACCAACATTAAAATCCTAGTGATGTTTTGTAATTATTAGAAATTATTATACATTGGCCTAATAATCCTCTTGAAGTTAAGAACAAGAATAAGTATCCCATAACACGATCATGTCACTAGGGGATTTGAATGCACTTAGGGATCTACACTTTCCACAGTTTGAACTTGGTTTATTTCCATGTCAGTGCTCCATCCTAACCACTAAGACATGACATGATCCCAACTATATCGAAATTTCATTCCACATGAATTTTACATTTCCAATTGCATTTCAATATAAAAGTTTTGACCTCATTACCTATATTTTTCACTCTAACCATCAAATCTAAACATATTTCCTCCAATATTTCTTTGTATGGTATCATTGGATCCCATATGTTTCATTTGTCCATTGCATTTCTCTCCCAAGGATAAGGGGACATGTTCCTTTTCATCCCTTGTCATTTCCAAGATGCAAGGGATATATATAATTAGTTACATGCAAAATTATGGTGGCTATAAAAAAATAATAGTTTAGATATCCAATATTTTGGTATCCATCAATTAATCGTATGTCTTTGAAAATTGTTGATATCTAATCACTCTAGTGAGTATCACGTTTGGTATTTTAGCTTTAGGAAAGTTTGATTCTACCAATTTTTTTTTTATTGTTAGGTAGTCATTTAATTTTTTTCCACTAGTGTATTGGGTTCATGTTAGTCATATGAACCTCTCTTATTTTTAATTATATAATATATTAATTATATATTATATAATTAATACATTATATATTATATAATATATAAATATATTAATTATATAAAATATATTATATATATAACAAAATAAAACAAACAAAAACAAAACTATTCAAACAAAAAACAAGAGCAACTCGACCCCTGCACTACAGATTGATAGCTCAAAAAACCACCTGCATGGAGACCCCAACCCTTGCGCCACTTGGAGCTCATTGATCCTGACAATATACAACAAGAGACAATCGACCCTTTAGGGGTTATCAATATTACTCTTTTGTATAATTTTGTATTATATTATAGAAGGAACACATGTTTTATATTTACATCATGAATAAAAGTCAGTCTGTATTTGACTTTGGATTCCATTGCAGGGTAGATTTTAGCTTCTTCATAAAGTAATTGGCTTTCAAGTGAGAATTACCTCTGAAGTGAGCAATTTATCCATATCATAATAACTGGGTGGTTGCTTTATTTCTTTTTCCTGCCCAAAATTTGTAATAGGGATGATATCTTATTTTTCAGTATTTATACCATCAACATTAAAGTGAAAAACCCTTGTATCTCAACACTTTCTTCCATTCAAAATATGGATACCATTAGGCTCCAATCAATGGTCATGATGTTTGGAAGTCAATGTTCAAGGCAAAAGATGGAATTTCTGTTTAGTTGGAAAAACATTTTAATTCAACCAATACCCATGATACTTTAATGCACCTCATGAATGATGTATGGTGACCCTATCTATTTCAATTCGTTTAGGTGTACCTCAATTATGTGTTGATCTATAACAAAATTTGGGATGAACACTTAAATGATATTGCACAAATCCTCCAAAATTTGCACTCGCATAAACTATATTCCAACACGGAAAAAGTAATTATCTTTGACATGAAGAACATGAGAAGATATAAGTTATTTGTGATAGGATTTCCCAACTGACATCTATAAGTTTCAAATCTTTCTTATCTTCACATTCATTTTTAAAGTAATTTCATTTTTTTCACATGTTGCACACCCCTCAACAAGACACTCTATATGCAACAATGCAAAGAAATCACTTTTCAAATGGTATAAAGCATAATAAAAAACATTCATGAAATTAAAGAACTAGTTATGCTCTATGCCAACCTTGTTCTTGTGGTCTATGCCATTTATTCATCATACCAATTCCACAGGGCCTCGAACATCCTTAAAAAAATCATCATCTTTGAAAGTTGCAACATCCTCTTGAATGTAGATGATGTAAGGGAAATAGGTGTTTTTCCTTCCTTATCTAACCTCACCATATGATACTTAGAATCAAACCTCTTGACACACCAATATAATACTTTATAGAAGTTGAAAACCTTTATTATATATATGGAATTCATTAAACCTTGGACACATGCCTTTTTCTCATTATGTTATTCCTTCTCTAACTCTAAGTACCACTTGTATGTAATGGACCAATAAAAATATCTATCATCTTGAACCAAAGAGTTTAAAATGCCACCAAAATTGGCCCACCATTATTCCTAAGCAACGTATTTCTTATTGTTGTTTTCATACCATAAATCCAAAAACAAAGTATTTAACCAAATCCTCATGTCCTTCAAAGGATCATACCACTCTCTCAAATCACCAAAAATATAGGCACATGGTTATATTTACCCATAATGTACATTTCTTTGTCACTTTATTCATTTTATACTCTCTTTACTAACCATGCCAAGTGTCATCTTGTGGTTCATCCATCTACACCTTTCAACCACTTATGTATGATGTAGACAAAGATTGAAAAGTGGAATGGATTGGCCTATGCATTCCACATGCCACAAGTAGTATGGAGTGTGGATATGTGGGTGAAGTGAATGAAGGGCCTTCCTATGAACTTATACATTCAGCATGCCTCGAGCAATGTAGAGAAAATAAGGGAGGAAGGGATGGGAAAAAAAGGGGGGGTTTCATGCCCACACATCTCCTCATTAATCAAAATGTAAAGCATGAAGGTGCCACATGAAGGATATTCACAATTTTCCTCTACATTTACTAATTTTGATGCTCATATGTAAGATGAAAATTCATTGGAGCATTTAATGGATTTCTACAATAATGCACAAAATTGCACAATCTTGTGGGATAATTTCAAAGAATAAGAATGATGCTTTGCAAATTTTCAAAAGACAATATTGTGGGATAATTTCAAAGTATAAGAGTGATAGTTTGAAAATTTTCAAAAGGACTTGAGGCATCATAAATGGTTTTAGGGTGGGGTTAAACATTGGTATTATCAAGAATGAAACATTCAACTTGTCGACTAGGAAATATTATTTAGCAATACAATATCCAACAACATTTGATATTTACCTATCTGACAAATTTGAGAGGAATGGTTTCAGAACTATAGTCTATGTTTGGTTCAAGAGGGACTACAAACCATTGATCACATATACACCCTACATGATATTATTGAGAAGGATAGACAAAGATCCTCAAAGGTCCATTGTTGCTTCTCTAACTTTTGGAAGGCATTTGAAATTATTCCTAGACACTTATTCATTGAGCAAATTTGTGCCATGAATGTACCTTACCTCGTTTTGGTTGTGATGCAATTTTCTGAGACAATGTTGGTTTTTTTCTAAATATATTATGGGATTTATCAAAATATTGGGAGCACTGTTGGTGTCAAATAGGGGCATCCTCTCTCCCTAACCCTCTTTGGGGTCTACATTGATGAGCTTGAACCAATTCATTGGTGATTTTACTTGAGGCAATGATATTTTCCTACTTCACTGTATGTTGGTTTCACTCCTTTTATCTCAAAATGATGTGGTATTGTTGACCTCCAGTATAGAGGGCATACAAATCCAACTTAACACTCTGGCCTAATTCTATGATATTCATCAATTGATAATTGATATTGGTAAAACCAAGACCGTGATCTTCAATACAACCAAAGAGGATTTCTCAAAGATTCATTTTTCCTTTCAAGAACCACCAGTGGATATTACCACCTCATATACTTACTTACGGGTGCAACTTACAAGGCCCACCTTTAGTATGAAACATTATTCCATATAAGTCCTATTTTGACACTTATTCCATCTTCACCAAAGAAAAAAGTGTGAATCTTGTCAAGCCCAATGTTCACATGTGATTATTATGATCATGCTTGGCACATGCATTCTAATGATTTCTATTCAGGTGAAGGATGTGGATAAATTCGATCATATCATAGCTAACTATGTTTTCTCATTCGATGGAGTGTAGGTACGATCGAACAAGTACATGTTAGACCTATCATCCTTGAGTGAGGGAATTTCTACAGGGAGGGGGGGAAGTGTTAATACATCCAACACATGTAATAGGGCGAGATCAACTAGAGGTGAAAAGGTCCGAAGAAAATTCTGTAGGCTCATAAAATTCTTTCTTGTTGAAGGAGGTTCATGTTCTTATGACAATGAGAGCATAGGTGACGTTGATGTTCTTTTGAGGTACAAACATCTACTGAGACCATGTGTACCCAATGAACTTCCTTAGTTGGACAATGACTTCTGTGTCAATGAGGGGATTTATTGCATTGCTTCATCGTCCATACAAGGTCTGGGTGTATTCTCCATGGATGGCATAAAAGTGAAAGATGGAGGACTTGTTGAGTTGATGGAGTATGTTGTACCGTGCTACAACTATGGATATTGATTGAGGCTGGTCCAATATATTCCAAGTATGCCAATATATAAGGTCACTGCAAATTATATACAACTAAAATACAATGATGAAAATAAAGGAGCGACAATGTATATTGATGGAAGGCCAAAGGCATCCAAAAATATTGCAGGGCTTATTAATAGTACAAGACCCGGGACAACAAGAAAGAAACCCAATTGTATATTTGAGGGGTGTGAAGGAAATCAAATATTCATATGTGTAGTGAAAACAATAGCTGAGGGGGAAGAGTTGTTGATCAATTATGATTTGAATTTTATCGATGGAAGCACTGCTATTATGGGGGTAAATATGTTCTATCAGTATACCAAACCTACAATTAATATTTTCCTTTTTATATATTTAACATACATTTTAATAGCTCATGCTTTGTAAATTATTTTCTAAAATTATGAATTTTCATGCATCTTATATTGTGGTAGGGTGATCATGGGAAGGCACCGACTAGCTCGCAACATGTATAACAATGATTTTCATATCAATTCTTGCTTACAATAATTGCATTAACATGTTTATTTGTTGATGTAGATGTGCACACTATCAGAGAAGAATGATGTGTGGAATGAAATATATAATTCCATCAACCCAGTTGAAAGAATTTGAAAGGCCTTGAGAAATGAAAATAGAGAATAAATTGAATTAGCTAGGTCTAAGCCACTTACAAAGGAGGGAAAAAAAATGATGGAAAATTTAAGGCAAGATATAGAATAATTTTGGGTAAGCACAATTAAAAAAAAGACTATTTCTGACATATATTGATTTATGAATTTTTTTCTGATATCGTTATATGATCAATACTTGAACGTTTTATTTCTAAAGGCAATTTTGGATCTGACTAAACAACCTGGTCATGGTGGCGTTGCTGGTGGCAGTGACACACAAACCCCACAACATCCTAGCATGAGCCACATACCTATGAGGCTATTTTCCTCTCCATCTATGGCTCAGAGGATTGAAACTCATAGGGTCCATGAGACGCCCCCACCACACATGCTAGACCATGCACGTGAGGGTCTATAGGGAGAATCTCATGATGATATTTGTTCTGCATAGCAAGAGCATTGTTATCTTGAGGAAACATGTGTTCAATGCTTGAGAACACTCTCTATCAACTTTTTAGTGGAAAAAAACTTGGTTCCCTTGAAGATACAACAAATCCTAGGTATTTTTGAATATGTTAAATAGTTCCTACCATTTGATTGAAACCTACATATTTCATATTATTTTAATCTAATTATCATATTGTTTTTTAGGAAATAATATTTTTTACAGGACCTTGCATGACAAGGATATAGAGATATTTGGGCCCACCATTCACACATGGTGGGATGACCATAATAAAGATTTGAAAAAGAATCTTGTAGACCATATGGTCAACATGTTTGGTGATTTATTCAACAAGTCCAAAATCACCTCGAGGGACGATACATTTTTAAAATATGTTAGAGATCAATATAGGGTTCAATTGAAAAATAACCCTAAGTATGATCATCCTCTAGCCATTCCCAAGAGGGTATGGGAGAATATACAGGGGGAAACAAAAGAGAGTGCATTGAGAAATGAAGGGAAGACACCACCTGGCCCTGGAAGGCAATATATGATATTTTTAATTGAATATGATGAATTTTGTTTAGTCTTATAGAAAAAATCGCGATATATTATAACATACTTGAAATTTTTCTTAGGCTCCCAGACACGTCAAAAGTAACCAAGGTAAGACTAGAAAAACATGGGCAACACAAACTTGACCAAGGTATTTACTCGAGATTAAAATCTATAATTGTAAGTACCAAATACTTTCTTCATATTATACATATCATCATGAAAATTTTATCTAATTGTAGCCATTAAGAAAAAATCCATATATTATGCCATGAGATGTAGGGGGATACATTCAACATTGCAGCCACTAAAGTGTACTTGATGCTCAACTTTCAATCCGTGGTGGAAAATTGACAAAGGAAGGGATCACAGACACAATCTGACCCTTCGAATGAGTTGGTAAATAAAATAACAAGATTGTAGTTGTTGATTACTTGTCAAATATATTGACGATTGATTTAAACCATCAATTAATTATGTGTCTATTTGTTTTAAGCAAGAAAGCAACACTGATTCATTTGACGGTGGTGGACAACAACCCCATGATACTAGTGGTTCACAAAACCATCATGGTGTTAGATTATTGAGAGGGGGGGGGGGTGAATCAGTACTAGAGAAATTTAATCATTTTTCACCATAAAATTCAAGTGTTATATGAATGTGGCATTATCATACAATAGTTGCAAAGTAAATAAACAATGAAAAAATGAGCAATCACACACATACACAATACACCGATGTTTTACGTGGAAACCCAAAGCGGGAGAAAACCACAGAATGATTTTTCTTACATGTCTTGAAGAATTACATTCATTGGAAGCACCAACTTCCTTTGTTTTCCAATTGCAGCTAGAAGGAGGCTCCAAACCCCTAGTTTCTTAGGCTACAACGTGAGGGAATCTCCAACTCCCCAATTCTTTGGCTACAACCAAAAGGAGGCTACAACCCCCTATGTTCTCCGACTACAACTGGAAGGTGGCTACAACCACTTGTCCTTGCCCCGTCTAATTGCCTTGACATAGAAGTAGAATGATGGAACCAATGTCACACTATCACTGTGACATATACCACTATACAACTGTGCCAAGCTGTACGATTGACCTGCAACCAACCTGTACTACTTACTTGCAATCAACCTGTACCTGAAATGAACATGTATCAACCAAAATACAATAGATACACGACCTATAGTTCTGCAACACATGTATATATGTACCCTATTTGTTGTGCAACCTGCGTATGTGTGTGACCAAACTGTTATGCAGCCTATGTATGCCTTTTGAAAACTAGGGTTTTCTTACTTCTAAAAACTTCTGACCCTCTTGGAAGCGTTTTTGTAAAGATGTCTGCCACTTGTTCTTTTGTGCCCACATATTCAACTCTGATGTTCTTCTCTACAACCTATTACCGTAGAAAGTGATACTTTATTGGAATGTGCTTTGTCTTGGAGTGCATTGTCGGGTTCTTTGAGATACTGATGGCGCTCGTATTATCACAATAGATTGGAATGGGCTCATCATAATCAACCTGTTACCGTAGAAAGTGATACTTTATTGGAATGTGCTTTGTCTTGGAGTGCATTGCTGGGTTCTTTGAGATACTGATGGCGCTCGTATTATCACAATAGATTGGAATGGGCTCATCATAATCAACCTGTATATCTGTCAGAGTTTGTTTCATCCATAGAACCTGTGTACAACATACGATTGCATCAATATACTTTTCCTCGGCTATAGATAAGGATACTGATGATTGTTTCTTGCTTATCCATGGTACTAAACACTCCCCCAAGTAGAACACTTCTCCACTGGTGCTTCGTCGGTCATCAATGCAACCTGCCCAATATGCATCTGTGTAGGCAATAAGTGATAGATCCTTTCCTTTTGGATACCATAATCCAAACTCTTTTGTTCCTTTGAGATATCTGAAAATCCTCTACACTACTAATACATGGGATTCCTTTGGTGCTGCTTGAAATCATGCCACCTATCCAACTCCCTGAATTACATATGGTCTGGATGCTGTCACATATAGTAAGTTGCCAATCATCGACCTGCATTGCCTCTGGTTTGTAGACTTTGAATCATCATCTTTTCTCAACTTGCAACTGGTTTGCATAGGAGTGGTCACTGGTTTGCAATCTTCCATTCTGAACCTCTTTAGCATTTCTCTGATATACTTAATTTTAGAAATAAAAGTTCCTTAGTTTCTTTGATGTATCTGAAGACCTAGAAAGAAGGATAGTTCTCAGAGTAATGAAATTTCAAATTCATTCTACATATCCTTTGCAAATTTCTGGCTTAACCTGTCCTCATTTCTTCCAAAAATAATATCATGAACATAAACTTCAATCAATAAAATATTATCTTGAGTTACCTTTATGTAGAAGTTGCTATCTACACTTCCTTTTATGAACCCTGCCTGCTGTAAATATTTATCCAGTCTAGAGTACCATGCTCTAGGAGCTTGTTTTATACCATACAAGGCCTTCTTCAATTTACACACATAATCCATGTTCTTTGACAACTGAAATCCTTCTGGTTGTTCAATGTAGACTTCTTCTTCAAGTTCCTTGTCCAGAAAAGATGATTTTACGTCCATTTGATACACTTTAATATTCTTGGAGCATGCATAAGCTAAGAGAAATCAGATTGCTTCCATTCTGGAAACTTGAGAAAATATCTCTTCAAAGTAGATTTATTCAACCTGTGCGTATCCTTTACATACCAATCTATCTTTGTTCCTTGTAACCTGACCATATTCATTCAATTTATTTCTGAATAGCCACTTTGTGCCAATCACATTCTTATTCTTTGGTCTTGGAACCAATTCCCAAGTGTCATTCTTCTCTATTTGATCCAATTCTTTATCCATGGCCTTATTCCAAAATTCATCCTTGCTGGCCTCTTCCAAACTGTTTGGTTCAATTGTAGATGAGAGTGCTAGGTGCGTTTGTTTTGGTGAATAGATTCTTCTTTTAGTCTCAACTCCTACATATTTGTTTCTAATAATCTGATCTAAAGGATGATTCTTCTGTACTCGTTTGCTAGGTGTCCTTGGAGGCACTTGATGAACTTGCTCTTCTACTTCTGTTTGATCCTCTTCATCTTCCCCTTCTACTTCTTCTTCATCTTTTGCTTCTTCCTCGTAAAGATGTTCCATTGATTCATTTTCTTCTTCCTTTAATTCTCATACACCTATTTCATCAATCGTTACATTGATTCTTTCCACAACTTTGTTCAACCTCATATTGTAACACTTGTATTCTTTCCTTGTACTTGAGTAACCAACAAGTACTCCTTTGTCCACATGAGAGTCAAACTATCCCATTCTGCCATCTTCTCTTTTGATGTAACATTTTCTTTCAAATACTCTGAAGTGCTTCACATTTGCTGGTCTTCATTTTGATAGCTTGTAGGGAGTTTTTTCAATGGTGTATTTTAGCATTACTCTGTTTTGAATGTGAACCACTGTATACACTTCATGTGTCCAAAATATATCTGTCAATTTTGAATCCATTAAGATTGTTCGAGCCATTTCCTATACTGTCCTATTCTTTCTTTCAACAACTCCATTCCGTTGAGGTGTCCTAGCAATATAGAATTGCCTTTTTATTCCATGCCTACCACGATAGTCCATAAATTCCTTTGAAGTGAACTCTCCTCTATTATCAGATCTCAAACATTTGATTTTTGAATCCATTTCATTTTCAACCATTTCCTTGTAGACCTTGAAGTTTTCAAAATCTTCTGACTTATTCCTGAGAAAGCAAACTACAATCATTCTTGTATAATCGTCAACTAATAACATAAAGTATTTCTCACCTTTTAAAACCTTTGTTGTAGTTGGTCTGACTAGATCAGTATGCACGATTTCCAGTGGTCTTTTCGTTGAACATTATTTTGATTTAAACCTGGTCTTTGTTTGCTTTCCTTGTTGCCAATGCTTGCATAAAGTGTTGGTTGGTTTCGTAATCTGGGGAATTTCTTTAATTGCTTCCTTTTTGCTGACTTTGACAAGGTTATCAAAGTGTATGTGACCCATTCTTCTCTGCCATAGCCAACTTTTATCTTCCTTTCCTAGACAATACTTTTCATTTCCAATTTCACTTAGTACATATATATTGCTTGAAGTTCTTGCAGCTGTTGCAATCAATTTTTTTGAACCTTCTTTTATTATCTCACACTTTTGTGAATCGAAAGTAACTTTATGACCTTGGTCACAAATTTGACTCACACTTAGAATATTATGTTTCATATCTTCTACTAGTAGAACATTTTCTGCCTTGGTATTCTTGTTTCCAATTCTAACTATGCCTTTTCCAATGATTTTAGCTTAATCATCATTTCCGAAGGAGACTGATCCATCTCTTTCCTTTCTTAATGTAAGAAACTTGTCTGTATCACCTGTAATTTGTTTTGAACAACCACTGTCAACATACCAACAAGGTTTCTTCTTCTTATCTTATAAAGCGAGTGTGCATTCTTCATTGCTATATTGATTCTTCTTTCTTATCCATGTTCTCTTCTGAGGTTCCTTCTTGTGACTGTTGTAGTTCTGTTTTGGTTCTCTAGGAGGTACTGTCGTTATGAAATCTTTGGCCATGTGTCCAAATTTGTTACACTTGCAACATTCCACTTCAGTGCTCAATTATTCAAACCTGTTGAAACTTCTTCTCTATGTTTCATTGGGCCTTCTTGGATAATCCTTTTGTGTATGACTTTCAAAGTTGTTTATGTTCTTGCTGTTATCTTTGCAATTCATAGCTTTATGTCCAAAATTATTACATTCATAACATAAACCAAAGAAGATAGTTTGATACCTCAGAGTTGAAACTTCTTCTCTGTGTTTCAAGGGGCCTTCTTAGATAACCCTTTTGTGTATGACTTTCAAAGTTGTTTATGTTCCTATTGTTAGCTCTGCAATTCATATCTTTATGTACACAATTATTACATGCATAACATAAACCAAAAAATATAGTTTGATACCTAGGAGTTGAAGATCTTCTGAAAGGAGTTTCTCTTCTAAATCCTTCTTCTTCTTGAGGAATATTTTTCGGTCATTGATTATGAAATCCGAATCTTCTCGATGGAGGAGTGTCCCTGTAATCTTCTTTGCAGGTCTTCATATCCCCTTTGATTGTTTCCACATAGATTTTTGGATATGTTTCTTGTTATGTTGTTTTGGAGGTTGACCCCCTTTCTGTCTAATTGTATCCAAGTCCAGACTTGTCATGATGAGGCTTTTGACTGCTGATAATGTCATCCAAAACGTTTGAGCCATTTTTCATATTTTTATTTTTAATATCCTTTCTTAATGTGACAATCTCTGCTTCCAAATTTCCAATGATCCCATATCTTTCTTCTAGTTGTTCTTTGAGTGTTTTTTCAATTCTTTTATCTTCTTCTATTTGAACCTTCAAATTTGTGATCATTTGTTCTAGTTCTTGAGAGTCTTCTTTCTTGTCTAGTTCCACTTGTAGCTTCTTGTTTTTCTTCTTCTCTTCTTATAACTTATATGGCACACAAAAATTCTTCTCAGTGGTCAACTTCTGCCTCTTCTTATTCTTCTTAGGCCTCTTCATATTCTTCTTCAATGTCTTCTTTGTCAGACTCTTCTATTGACATGAATAGAACTCTTTTTGTCTCACTGTCACTGACTTCATCTTCATCTGATGATGATGATATGTGTTTTTTTGTGCATAAGCTTCTCTCAAAAACTTTCTTTGTGGTTCTTTTGTCTTTATATGTTTTTTTTCTATTTGAGTAATCTTCATCATTCCTCTTATTTTTCTTATGAGGAAATTTGTTAGCAAAATGACCAATACCATCACAATTAAAACAAATAAAAGGTAACTTACCTTTATATCTGCTATTGGTTTCCTTGTTCAATATTTTGACAAAGTTGGCCACTTCTTCATCATCTTCCGAGATGTCACTACTGCTGCTATGTTCTTTTTCTTTTTGCTTTCCATTTTGTTTTGACCTTTTGGATGCTTTAAAAGCTGCTTATTTTATTTCTGGATTTTTCTGTTCAGTTCTCATTTCATATGCTGTGAAGATTCCATGTAGTTTATCCATTCTTATTGAGTCTAGATATACTCTTTCTTATAGTGATGATATCTAAGGGTCAAATGTCATAGGAAGAGATATTAGTACCTTTTGAACAATTACAGATTCTTTGAATTCTTCTCCCAATCCTATGATTGCATTTACTGTTTCATCAAATCGTAAGAAATAAGATGCAATATTCTCATCTTCCTTCATATTTAGTTGTTCGAACTGACCTCTGTATGTTTGAAGCTTTGCCGCTTTGACTTTTGAATCTCCTTCATAAATATTTTGAAGTTTGTCCCAAATATCTTTAGTGGATTTACAATGTATCAATTTGGTTTATACCAATTCACCAAGACCATTCAGAAGTGCATTTGTGGATTTGGAATTATTTTGACTGAGTTTTATTTCTCTTCACTTGTTGGTGGAACTGTTGGTTCTTTGTATCCATCTTCTATAGATTTCCAAATTTCAAATCCTTGTACCTGTATATATGTTTTCATCCTTCTGCTCCAAAATGCATACTTCTGTCCATCAAGCTGTGGTATTCCATTTTTATACATGTTTTTGCTCTCCATGATCTACCTTTCAATGGTTAAACTGATTTCTGAAGGAACTTGCTTTGATTCCAATTGNGGGGTGAATCAATAATAGAGTAATTTAATACAAGTGTTATATCAATGTAGCATTATCATCCAATAGTTGTAGAGTAAATAAACAATGAAAAAATGAGCAATCACACACATACATAGTACATCGGTGTTTTACGTGGAAACCCAAAGCGGGAGAAAACCACAGAATGATTTTTCTTATATGTCTTGAAGAATTACATTCAATGGAAACACCAAATTCCTTTGTTTTCTAGCTGCAACTGGAAGGAGGCTCCAACCTCCTAGCTTCTCAGGCTACAACCTGAGGGAGGCTCCAACTCCCCAATTCTCTGGCTACAATTGGAAAAAGGCTACAACCCCTTATGTTCTCCAGATACAACCGGAAGGTGGCTACAACCACCTGTCCTTGCCCCGTCCAACCGCCCTGATGTAGAATTAGAACGATGGAACCACTCTCACACTATCATTGTGAGATATATCACTGTAAAACTGTGCAAAACTGTACCACTGACCTGCAACCAACCTGTACTACTGCCCTGCAATCAACCTGTACCTGAACTGAACATGTATCAACCAAAATACAACAACTATGTGACCTGTAGTTCTGCAACACACGTTTTTATGCACCCTATTTGTTGTGCAACCCGCGTATGTGCACGACCAAACTATTATGCAACCTGCATATGCCTTCTTAAAACTAGGGTATTCTTTCTTCTAAAAACTTATGACATTCTGTAACTTCTTTCACATAGATCTATAACTTGTCATTGTATCCAGACTGTATCTGTACCCTGTGCATGCATACTCATACAAAACCTTTACCCAAAAACTCTATATCTCTCTCTATTCATGTGCCATAAGTGTGTGTAGTCATGGACAAGTATAATAAGCCTCACATGATCTAGACTTCAAACCCTTTATGATATTAAACCTCTCAATACATCAACCAATACAAGATCTCAACCATGTACCACAAAAAACCTTATTCGTGTGCCAAGAAATACGAGATGTGCCTCAACAAGAAGTATCAATGATAACTATACCAACACTGTATTTCTGTATCTCTGAATTATACAAAATATCCCATGAAACCACTAGTCTCTCTAGGGAGAATCCTCAAATCTCCATAACCATTTCCCATGCATACATCAAAATCCAACTATTCATACAAATAAGACATACCTTTTGAACTAATGGATAGATCTGATGTATCTGAGCACTGTAGACCTTCTTGGGAGTTTGATCTCAGAATCTAGAACCTATGCATCTTCATATTATTAAGTTTTCATGGATTTACCCACATGTTTGCACCCTAATACATTGCCAGCCCACGTATGTATGCACCATAATACACTGTCAGTATGCATATGTACTATAACACACCCACGATGGGGTGAAAATAATTTTTTTTTGTCCTCCTTACAAGAACAAATCCTTTCCCTCTACGATTCCTAATTTGGGAAGTCTGGGACTCATCCCGACCCTCTGATCAAGGTTCTCCGATTCTCTAAGTCAAACAAGACTTAGAGACCATGATAGTTTCACCTTTTAATCAAACACAAGCCCTTATGTCTTCTGGTGCAGGTCTTATGATACCCACGACCATCTCCTTCGCGCTTCAACGAAGTCTCGGAGTTAGCGTTATCCCCTTTTCTCTTGGCCCCTTCTCGGATGTGACCTTGGGCAATGACCTCACACAAACACACAATTGTGGGCTCGACCAAAGGAATTTTGAAACCAAACTAATTTTCGGCCTGAAATTCTCCTTGAGCCTTCACGTGTCCTTTCTCCAAAACTAGGGTTTGGATTGCGGCCCACCCTCAACTTTTTAAAGTTTGCGCACCTCCAATCCCCACAATGCTATGTGACCGTCGATATCTCGATCTTGACGATACTGTCTGAATTGACGGTTCAAATCTTCCCTTTTCAAATCCATGGACCAGATCTTCCCCTCCTAAATCAACGAATGTGATCTCCTTCGTGATTCTAGAATTTAGAATTTTCAAATCTCAAACCCTGCTTTCCTCCATACATCAATCTTCCAGAGTTGAAAATTTGTGGTCACCTGTCCTCCTAAATCAATGACCCTGCTTATGCTTTGGGTGTTTTACCTTTCAACTAGATCAACGGTCCTGTGGCCCTCTTCTTGATCAATGGTCGATATCTCCTTCAGGTCTCTGGAATTCTGAGATCTCAAATCTCAAACTTCACCCTTTTTTCCCAATGGATTTTATCCAAAGGCTATAATCCACTGACATGTTTCCACTTGATCTGATGATCAAGGATTACTTCGGGTCTTTACCTGAAGTCCACAGATTTGTGCCACCTGTCCTCTAGATCTAACGATCGAGGATTGATTCGGGTCTTTACCCAGAGTTCACATATTTACACCACATCTCCTCTAGATCTGATGACTATGAATTACTTCGGGACTTCACCCGGAGTCCACATATTCATGCCATGCCCCTTCTTAATCTGACGAATATGAATTACTTTAGGAATTTATCCCGAGTCCACATATTGATGCCATGTCCTTGCTTAATCTGACGACTATGAATTACTTCAGGACTTTATCCGGAGTCCACAGATTCACTCCACGTCCCTTCTTAATCTGACGACTATGAATTGCTTCAGAACTCTATCCAGAGTCCACAGATTCACACAACGTCCCTTCTAGATTAGATGATCTAGATTCACTTTAGACGATCCGATGCTGGATATTTACTTCAGACGATTTGATGACTGAGATCTACTTTAGACGATCTGACGATTGAGATTTGCTGCAGCTCTATGACTCTCCAGACTTTGGGAGTCTCAGATCTCAATTGAAAACTCTCGCACATATTTCCTTGTAGTTCATGATCTGTCGCCACATGTCCCTCTAGATCTGGCGGTCCATATTCACCTCCTGGTGATGGACGACCTCAAATTACTTCGGGACTTCTGAACTTTGGTAAGTTCCCTTCTCTTGCGTGTGCCAAGTGATAAGGTTCGTGCACCTTGCTTGGATCAGATGACTGTCGATCCATAGCATTGTGATCCAACGACCAATTTCTCTCCTCCTCCTGAGCTTCTGAATTAATTCGAATTAGAATATTTTCTAAGTGCTCGAAGGATTCGACCTTTGCTCCTCCTACGGGCCCATCTCCTAGATTTCGTCTGCACTCTTGAAAATGCTATCTCTTTTGAGCCTGATCTCCTTGAAGATTTATCCATCCCATGCACTCCTTGCATTTCAGGGATCATGTCAAACTCAGATCGAAGGTCAACAATGATTGACAGAACACAGAAATTGCAGGGCCCCAACATGCGTACTCTTTTCTAGAGAGTTCAACCACTACAATCTGGAAAGTGCATGCTCGATTCTAGTCTAACCAGGATTGTTGATCTTCCAGCCCATCGAGATCAATGAAAAGGGTGAATTGTAGGCCGCGAACTAGTGCATCCACTATTTTCACCTTCATGCTCTGTAGTGATTCCCCACCCTCGATCTCTGTTCATAGCAATTGCAGGGTTCAACTTGACTATTTTTCAATTTGACATGTCGAAGCCTCAAGCTCCAAGGTTCCTAGACCTAGGTCACATGGATATTCATATAAATTTCAAGCTATAATCCCTGCTCTTAATTAGGTTTTTGGTTAAGGGAATAGGTGCAAGTTCAGTGTAATGTCCCCACTTTGGGACATTATGGTATTACACAATGTTATGATGACCAAGGTAGCCAGTTGGATATTATAGTGAGTACAGGAGCTATTGAGAGATATTTTGGGGTCCAACTTGCATCGCTTATCCTATTTTATCATTATGATCCATTCCACATAGGTTGGTGTTGGTTCCATTGCATTTCGACGATTTCCATGATTTTGAGTATTTTGAGCTATAGGTTAACTAAATTCACCGAAGAGTTCATTTTGAGTACAATACTTAGAGGAACCTCTCAATGTAATAGCTCATTGGAATCACGAGGAACAACACTACATGATAGAATGATGAGAAGTGAATTTCAATGGCCAGGGAAGCCACAAGGAGAGATAAAGCGCTTTTCAGAGGTAAAAAGGTTAATTAATTAATTAAAGTGATTTAATTAATTAATTAAAAATTAATAAAGTAAAAGTCACTTTGCAGCGAAAAGGTGAGTAGGAAGTATAAAGAAGAGGCAAGGGCCTCTATTCTCGAATTCATTCATGTATGTTTATCATTTTGATATCTGGCTTCTAGCTAGAGAGCCCATACTTTGGGGGTTTTGAGGGTTTTGAATTAACAAACCCTAGAGGATGATTCGATGGTGAAATATTCCACCTAGCTTGTCCCAAGCTTGGTCTCGGGGATGAAATAATCCTCCACACCATTATAGTTTGTATCTATTAAGTGCAGGAGGGTTCTACACCAACCACAAGCACATGAAGAGAAGGAGGGCATACCATTGGGGGTTTCCAGCAAGGGGGGTGCACCATTCTTTGAGGGATGTTCATTCCAGGGGATTGGAAGGGCTTCAACAGATTATAGCACTTGGGTTTTCATTGCAAGGTCTTGGTCATTATATCTAGTGCATTTCAGAAGAGTTTCATGAGCCATTTGATTTATTGGATGCATTGGATGAATTAGAGAGAAGGAGAGCATTTTTAAGATTCAAATATATTCCGTTTGGGGGGGTTATACTATGAAAATGACCCTAAGACTTTACCTAGTGACTTTCCATGTCCCAATCTATCTTCCTAGCGAGTTTCAGGCCATTTAGAGGCCTCCTTCATCAGGGAAGAATTATTGGGCACATTTAGGGTTTCAAAAGGGCACAACTTCATTGGAGGATTCAACATTTGGAGGAGTTATCCATAACATTTCGGCTTGAGACTTTAGGAGGGGGATCCTATCACCCCAATTTATCATTTGGCCGAGTTTGGACTCATTTGGAGGTTTTCCTCAGTTGGGCCGAATTATTGAGGGTTTCAGTCTTCCAGCAGAGCGTGGCCTTTCCAGTTGGAGGTTTGGTATTGCTTACATCCTAGATCTCTTCCAGTATTTGGTATTCATTGAGTATTCAACCCTTGGATGCTTGTAGTATTCTATTGGATCATTTTGTAGCAGCTTCTATTGTGTTTATTGGAGCCATCTGTTGAGCATTCCAGATCGGCCTCTTCATTGTAGCAGGTTCTTATTATTATGAATAAAGATAAGATCTGAATCATTGTTGGGTTGTCTATTGCATTGTTGGTCTTGCATATGGTTGAGGTATGTTTCGTTGCTTTATCTTCTTATCTTTTGCTGCAAACACAAATATAAGTCATCAATATAACCCTAGCGCAACCTAATAGACAATAATAAGCAGAGTGTTTGACGAAATTCCACAACAAGTAAAAGTTTAAAATACACCCAAACCATGATGTTCCTGGCATAATGGTTTGTGAACATTACAGTGGTTTTATAGCCTAGACTCCTGCCAGCTTGAGGGGTCTTACACACGGAGAAATGGATGAGATATACTTTGAGATAACATACTTGTAGATAAAATATTCTGGACTTAGCAAAGAAACTAGGGCTCAAATAACCTTTCCTCAGTATGTATCCTTAATAAATCCCATTTGGAGTGAAGAGGATGTTTTACACGGGATCATTGTAGCAGAGGAAAAGAGAGCCAAAGTAGCTATATGGTTGGAAGAACAGAGAAACCCCACACCCATTAGGAGCACACAACTTTGATATAGTTTCAAGTTTCCTTGGGAACCAGATCATAGGTGTATGGGTAAGGGTAAGAAGCATATTATTGAGGTACACTATGACAGTGAGGATGAGGAGTGTGAGGTCACAGAGCTAGAGCTAGATGATTATTTGGAGCAGTGCGATAATGCTAGTACAGAGGCTAGTGATTTTGACATGATTGAGGAGGATATTGACTCTTGCACACTTGCAGATACTAGTGATTATGGAACGCTTGGGGAGGATGGTGACCCTTGTGTAGTGGATAGACAATAGGAGGGATAGGATGACAACGCTTGCATTGCAATGGAGATATCACATGGTATTGATGACCCTGCACCTCAACAAAGTAGAGACACTAGTGGGTATTCACACGTGTTAGCACCTAGAGATGACAAGCTTCCTAGGAGGGCCGTGACACATTTGTCTCCTTTTTAGACACCCATGATAGCCATGTCACAGGAGGATATCAGTGGCATTTCATATGTGATGGAGGATCCATGTGTGAGGGATGCACACCATGGACATATGGATCCATATACCCAGGAGGAGAGACATGACTTGGAGACAGTGGATCTTATACATACTTATCAACATTAGGATATTGAGTCACCTCTTTCGGAGACTCCATTAGTTTAGCAGACTATGGAGACTTACGACTTGATGGGACACTTACTTCCAGGATCGGCCTGCATTGATGAGGATGCACTCTTTATCTGTTAGGATGACCATAACATGTGTTTGGACACATCTATATGGGATCCAGGCATAGATGATAGTAGCAGGGTGAGTGCATAGGAGGATACAACTTCTCACAGTGGATATAGTATGATTCAGAGGGAGCTAGCAGTTGAGGATGATGTGCAGTCACATATGGGAAGACCCAATGGCACAATAGATAGTGGGAAGGTCAACACTTTATCTTTTGTAGAGAGTATTGTTGGGGATTCTAGTGTTGGCACTAGTAGTGAGAGATATGAGGTGGCACCCCAGCATGAATATGACCAGGATTCACACTACTTGATAGGATAATTGAGAGTCAGTGATGATATGATCATGGTATCCACTAGGCGCATTGATGACATGCATGCATTGGTGACAGATTACTATTGGAGGACATCAGTGGCACATAGTAATTTGGATGAGGGATTTTCCATGGATGACTTTCATACTCTCAGAGATAGAGTATATGTGATGAGGACCGACTACTAGCAGTTGTTGATAGACAAGGACTACTTGTTGAGGATTGGTGTGATGTATTATGAGGCTTTGAGGGAGCAGGAGTTGGAGATGGACAGACTCACTTAGGAGTTAGAGAGCACTCGAGGATTCTTGAGCGGAACATAGAAAACCCTTCAAGAATTAGAGTCCATATCAGAGGAGCCTCCTGAGGAGATTTGTGAGAGATCCACTTCATCTATCTTTGTGGATACTTAAATATGTCATTCAGTCACATTCCCAGAGGATGTTGGTGGTCTAGCAAAGGAACACCAATTGATAGAGGACACTTCCATTTGGGTTTTGAGAGTGGTTGAACTTCAAGTAGAGGTTGATCCAGTAGTATGCCCAGGATCTATGGTGCAATAGGAGTATACATGAGATGACACGAGTATGCTGTGGAATATAGTTATGAGTGATAGTTCACAGAGATAGGCTGAGATATGCAATCAGTTTCAAACAAATGTATTGGATTGCAGGGAGGATACACACTTAGGGGAGTATGCTGATGTCATTCCTTTGCAACAACACATAGTTATGAGATCTCACCTTCACCATTTCAGCAGTTGCATGGGGGATGAGAGATGGAGATTAGTTTACCAGCAGTTGAAGGAGTTACTTCTGGTTGTACCTGATGATTGGGGTTTAGTGATGAATACAGGTGAGCAATTATCATGGGTATCGGTAGGCATGATTTTGGTTGAATCCTTGGGATTGACCAAGGAAGGTGGTATTTTTCATTCCTACAGTCAGCTACAGATGTCTTTGTTATCCTTTCCCGACACTTTTATCATGGACAACAACATGAGGAATGATAGACAGTGGCAGAGGGAATGGAGAGTGAGTAGGCTGATACCACCTGACATGAGTACTTTTATGACATACAACAGGTCAAATGTTGACTGTGTTAGGCAAACAATTGAGACCTGGTGCGTGATGTTGAGTATCATAGGCCAGGTGACATCAGATGAGCACAGAGGGGTTCCGAAAGTGATCAGTCTAAACAGGAGTAGCTAGCAGAGATGGGAAGTGATAAACTTCCATGTTTTCCATGGGATCCAGGAGTCCACTTTGTTAGCGAGATGTTTTACTTCATGATGAACCATATTTCACCAGAGGGATACATACTCCACCTTGGGTTGGTTTGGAGTGGGCATGCAAGGACTTGTCTTATGGAGTGAGGCAAATTTTCACTCTTGATCATCATGATCGGGCATGGAAGTGGTTGGGAAGGTACTACTTCCACAAAGATATTTTTACAGGTACAATTTCTGGACAATAGGTACAAGTGCCACATGTATTTCAACTTGAGGATCCAATATATAGATAGGGAGCAGTCAGGCATGGTCAGAGTAGTGAAACACCAACATGGTGATCTTCGACAGAGATTAGCATGGGACCCAGGGATTGCAGGGTTGAGAAGTCCACTGACTGACAGGGGTGAGTGGACCTTTGTAGAGGAAAGTTGTTTTGACTTTCCATTAAGCTTCAATATTGAGGAGGGCACATCACTTGAGGGTGTCTCCTGAAGGTTTTACAATATCTCATTATGGAATCAACTTGTGCAGTTGATGGAGGCCATGTTGATATTGGTAGTGTCTTAGAGGATGGAATCATTCCGAGATGAGGCCATGTGTCATGTGTAGGAGATTCACGGAGTTGATCTATTTCGGGACTATGCTTTATCGGGTATTACAGTTCATTTCTTGATATGGGACCTAGGGGGTGGAGTGTATGTTAGTTCATATCTGGGGACCTACTGTGTGTCCCATAGGTGGACATGGGACCCTGGTATTGTATTTGGATGGGCTCAATTATTGCTTGAGGACAAGCAATTTTCTAGCAGGGAGGATTGTAATGTCCCCACTTTGGGACATCAGGGTATTACACAATGTTATGATGACCGAGGTAGCCAGTTGGATATTATAGCGAGTACATGAGCTATTGAGGGATATTTTGGGGTCTAACTTGAGTCACTCATCCTATTTCATCATTATGATCCATTCCGTACAGGTTGGTGTTGGTTCCGTTGCATTCTGATGATTTCCATGATTTTGAGTATTTTGAGCTATAGGTTAACTGAATTCACTGAAGAGGTCATTTTGGGCACAATACTTGGAGGAACCTCTCAATGTAATAGCTCATTGGAATTGAGAGGAACAACACTACATGATAAAATGATGAGAAGTGACTTTCAGTGGCCAGGGAAGCCACAAGGAGAGATAAGGCACTTTTCAAAGGTAAAAAGGTTAATTAATTAATTAAAGTGATTTAATTAATTAATTAAATATTAATAAAGTAAAAGTCACTTTGGAGAGACAAGGTGAGAAGGAAGTATAAAGAAGAGTCAAGGGCCTCTATTCTCAGATTCATTCATGTATGTTTATCATTTTGATATCTGGCTTCTAGCTAGAGAGCCCATACCTTGGGGATTTTGAGGGTTTTGACTTAACAAACCCTAGAGGATGATTCGGTGGTGAAATATTCCACCTAGCTTGTCCCAAGATTGGTCTCAGGGATTCAATACTCCTCCACACTATTCTATTTCGGATCTATTCAGTGCAGAAGGGTTCTACACCAGCCATATGCACAAGAAGAGAAGGAGGGCACACCATTGGGGGTTTCCAGCAAGGGGGGCACACCATTCTTTGAGGGAGGTTCAGTCCAAAATATTGGAAGGGCTTCGAAAGATTCTAGCACCTAGGTTTTCATTGCAGAGTCTTGGCCATTATATCTAGTGCATTCCAGAGGAGTTTCATGAGCCATTTTATTTATTGGATGCATTGGATGAATTGGAGAGAAGGAGAGCATTTTTGAGATTCAGATCTATTTTTTTTGGGGGGGTTATAATACAGATCTAACCCTGAGACTTTACCTAGTGACTTTCCATGTCCTGATCTATCTTCCTAGCAAGTTTCAGGGCATTTGGAGGCCTCCTTCATCAGGGCCAAATTATTGGGCACATTTAGGGTTTCAGGAGGGCACAAATTCATTGGAGGATTCAACATTTGGAGGAGTTATCCATATCATTTCGGCTTGAGACTTTAGGAGGGGGATCCTATCACCCTGATCTATCATTTGGCCGATTTTGGACTCATTTGGAGGTTTTCCTCAGTTGGGCCGAATTATTGAGGGTTTCAGTCTTCCAGCAGAGCACGACCTTTCCAGTTGGAGGGTTGGTATTGCTTACAGCCTAGATCTCTTCCAATATTTTGTCTTCATTGAGTATTCAACCCTTGGATGCTTGTATTATTCTATTGGATCATTTTGTATCAAATTCTATTGTGTTTATTGGATCCATCTGTTGAGCATTCCAGATCGGCCTCTTCATTGTAGCGGGTTCTTATTATTATGAATAAAGATCATATCTGAATCATTGTTGGATTGTCTATTGTATTGTTGGTATTGCATATGGTTGAGGTATGTTTCGTTGCTTTATTTTCTTATATGTTTCTACAAACACACATATAATTCATCAATATAACCCTAGCGCAACCTAAGAGACAATAATAAGAAAAGTGTTTGATGAAATGCCACAACCAGTAAAAGTTTAAAATACACCCAAACTGTGATGTTCCTAGCATAATGGCTTGGGAAAATTACATTCAAAGTCTCCTAGACTACTAGTATGAATGGAAGGCCTTCCCAACTTACAAAACTTTAAGATCTGAATCAAGGCAAAGTAACTTATGAGGTTACCAAAACGGTAGCTATACCCAGAGGTTGGCTCCGACTCCGGAACAATGATGTAAATTCCCGGGGAAAGTGCCTTCGAGTGATTAAACTGGGATGTATGGAAATTCAAGAAGAAATATAGGTTCTCAGGGGAACAAATGCATACTCATAACTTAATCATTTAATACAAATAAATAACCCTTTATAGACATGTAAATACTCGCATGCATCCATTATTTACAATTCAAAGAATAAGGCAAGAAAACACTTATCAAAACCATAGAGTGTGATGCGACTGCTGAAAGGGGTGCTTGTTTCCACCTAACCATAGGCTCATTCAATCCCAATGGATTTATCACTGGCCACCCCCGAGATTAGGCCATGATGCTTTGAGATTCAATCTCTTAATTCCATCTCATCAAAAGCTAGGGATGAAAGTTACTCTCCTTCTCCCAATACAAAAATAGATAAGGATGAAGGTTACTCTCCTTCTCCTAGATCAATCTCTATTTTCTATGATCAGAACTCACTGTTCCTCTTTTAGTCCTTCCTCGGACCCGAGAGTTTCCGCTCTCATCTCTGCAATTTTCTGCAGGTCTTCCTTTGCCCACCACACTTCCTTTCTTTCCTTCCTCAACAAGATTGCACATGGCTCAAATTCCCAGTCTGTGGTCAGGTTTGGAAGCCTTGCAGATGGGCGGTCTACCCCATCCCCTCATTAACTCTTGAGGAGGTCTTCCCACCTACTAGCCTGACTATAATTCATTCCTGGGTCAGAGGGTTGTTCTAATCTCAACAATTAATTCTAGCATGGTACTGGTTCGGTGGAGGTTAACACAATCATTCCGGGTCCCATAGAAAATAGAGATTGATCATAGAAAATAACATAATTTACATTCATCGACCTTTTGTACAAAGGTCCATCAAATCAAACATTTACACTTTTAGGTTTTCCATATTTCCTTGGCCAATATAGTTATATTTATAGACTGGGGAAAACATGGTGTTACATGTACACACCCTAATACATTGTCAGCCCATGTACGCCTAAAAAATCAGGTTTTTTTAGTATTCTCAATAATTTCAAAACTTTCACTGTCAACCCTTTGTACTACCTCAGACTTTCGTAACTTCAGATGTATCAATGAGTACTTGCAATAAGCCTTGCACAAAAAAAGATATTCAATATGTTCAAGTGTGATTAAATGAGAGAGACTTGCCTCTTATTTATACTTTCATGTAGCATTCCACTTTCCTTATTTTAGGGAGTTCTCCATGAACTTTATTATTTAAATAATTTCTTTTGCAAACATTTTGACTTTTTGGGGCTTCTAGATGACTCATGAGGGTTCTCCAACTTCACATGGCCATAAATCTCTAACCGTGAGGAGTTATGTGATGTTCTACGTACCACTGGAAATGACATGACATGTACTATCCATATGGAATAGTCTTACCTGCAAATATTTCAAAACTCATACCATTATCCATAAAGAAAACTTGGGTCCATTACCCAAACCATTGTGCTACCAGAATTCTCTACCGTACTTTCTTCGAGGGTTGACATCAATGACAACCAACCCAATTAATAAAAAATATCCCCCTTTGGCATTGATGGAAACACTATGATGCAATACTGAAGTCATGCCATGAAATATTGAAGTCATATCACTCATGCTACCCCTATTACCATCTCTCCCCCTTGAACTATTCTTTTGTGTTTTACATTTGATAAATCTCTCCCCCTTTGTCATCAATGGGAAATGCATATTTCCATCCAGGGCTACTCCTCCTAATTGAAATGTCCTTGGGGATACTCCCCCTGAATTAAATCTTCCTGAAATTGATATCCCAACCTGAACTGTCCTCTTTATGGTGCTTCCTCATGTAAATCTAAGACATATAAGAAAAGCATTCAAAAACATTCATTTTGGAGTAGAAATTACTCCGAGTCTCTGGTAAAGATACTCAAAGTCTTCTCTTGGAAGAGGTTTTGTAAAGATGTCTGCCACTTGTTCTTTTGTTCCCACATATTCAACTCTGATGTTCTTCTCTGCACCCTGTTCCTGTAGAAAGTGATAATTTATTGGAATGTGATTCGTCTTGGAGTGCATTATCAGGTTCTTTGAGATACTAATGGTGCTTGTATTATCACAATATATTGAAATGGGATCATCATACTCAACTTGTATATCTATTAGAGTTTGTTTCATCTATAGAACCTGTGTACAACATGTTGCTGCTGCAATCTACTCTACCTCGACTATAGATAAGGGCACTGATGATTGTTTCTTTCTTATCCATGATACTAAAAACTCACCCAAGTAGAACGTTGCTCCACTGGTGCTTCATTGGTCATCAATGAAACCTGCCCAATCTGCATCTATGTAGGCAATAAGTGATAGATCCTTTCCTTTTGGACACCATAATCCAAACTCTTCTGTTCCTTTGAGATATCTGAAAATCCTCTTCACTGCTAATACATGTGATTCCTTTGGTGCTGCTTGAAATCATGCCACTTGTCCAACTGCTTGCATTACATCTGGTCTGGATGCTGTCACATATAATAAGTTACCAATCATTGACCTGTATTACCTCTGGTCTATAGATTTGAATCATCATCTTTGCTCAACTTGCAACTAGTTTTCATAGGAGTGGTAACTAGTTTGCAATCTTCCATTTCGAACCTCTTTAGCATTTCTCTGATATACTTAGTTTGAGAAATAAAAATTCCTTGGTTTCTTTGATGTATCTAAAGACCCAGAAAGAAGGATAGTTCTTCGAGTAATGACATTTCAAATTCATTATGCATATCCTTTGCAAATTTCTGGCTTAACTTGTCATCATTGATTCCAAAAACAATATCATCAACATAAAATTCAATTAATAAAATACTATCTTGAGTTACCTTGATGTAGAGGTTGTTGTCTGTTGTTGGCTGTTGACCAAGTTTTGGAGAACCTTGGTCGTGTTTGACCATTTTTGGTACTTCGACAGGATGGTTGAAGACGGAACGCTGAGGCGAAGCAGAGATCGTGAGATCTCGTCCCCTTTTACATGCTTTTTGGATTTTAGGGTTTATGTAATGGGTATGGGATGTCGGGCCATGAGTCTTACCCATGTTTAGGCCTCTTTTGTAATATATAAATAAGTATCTATGAAATGTATGAAGTAGATCTAAGTGGGCTTTGTGCAAGATATGTAGGCCAGAGTGCTAAGTGCAAATAGTTGTGAATGCTTTGTGCATACTGTATGTTGAGACTTGCAGAGCTAAGTGCAAGTGATTTGTAGTGCTTTGTGCACAGACTATGTAGAGGCTCTGTGCTTGGACCTAACTCGGGAAGGAGGATCTGGCAAGGTGCACACAAATCTCTTGATCTTTGCGGAGTTGACATTGAGGCTTGGTGCATGTAAGAAGATTGGAAGAGACTAATAAGAAGAGAAGAAGATTGGTGGATGTAGTGCCACATTGGGGTGAACCACGTATATCCCGTGTCGATGTGCTTTGTGCTATGGTGTTCATGCTTTTTATGTACTTAATTTCTTAGTCTAGATGTATGATAGATCCAATTGATGCTTAGTTCTTTATGATGTGAATGAATGTTAGATCTACTTTAATGCTATGTGATGAATGATTAGATATGCTTGGATCTTAGTTGTTACTGCACTGATATGTAATTATGATTTTTAACCTACGATGTGAATAAAGGAGTTAGATACTAATGAATATTATTGGCTAACTGCTCTGTTAAGTATTGTGATCATAGATATGTGTCCCAGCTAGGTTGCAAACACCTGAGTCTTGCAACCCCCCCTACCTCTACCTCAGGTGATACTTCATCTGCTTTGCAGGTGTTTTCGAAAGGGCTAGTAGTTAGGGTTTTGTTGGTGCACTGTTGAAGCGTTGAACCCTGGGTCTACCCCTGTGCCAACAAATGGGCATGTTGGCCCTCGACCAAGTTTTGGAGGACCTTGGTCATGTTTGACCATTTTTGGGACTTCGACAGGCTGGTCGAAGATGAAGTTCCCAGGTGAAGCGGAGATTGCAGGATCTCGCCCCTTTTTATGATCTTTTTGGGTTTTAGGGTTTATGTAACGGGTATGGGATGTCGGCCCATGGGCCTTAACCATGTTTAGGCCTCTTTTGTAATATATAAATAAGTATCTAGGTGATGTATGAAGTATATATAAGTGGGATTTGTGCAATATATGTAGGCCGGAGTGCTAAGTGCAAATAGTTGTGAATTATTTGTGCATACTGTATGTTGAGACTTGCAGAGCTAAGTGAAAGTGATTTGTAGTGCTTTGTACAGAGACTGTGTAGAGGCTCTGTGCTTGGACCTAACTCAGGAAGGAGGATCTGGTGAGGTGCACAAATATCTCTTGTCCTATGTGGATTTGGCATTGAGGCTTGGTGCACGTAAGAAGATTGGAAGAGACTAATAAGAAGAGAAGAATATTGGTGGATGTAGCCACACACTGGGGTGAACCACATATATCCTGTTTCGATGTGCTTTGTGCTATGGTGTTCATGCTGTTTATGTAATTAATTGCTTAGTCTAGATGTACGATAGATCCATTTTATGCTTAGTGATTTATGATGTGAATGAATGTTAGATATACTTTAATGCTATGTGATGAATGATTAGATATGCTTGGATCTTGGTTGTTACTATGCTGATATGTAATTGGGGTTTTTAACCTGCAATGTGAATACATGATTTAGATACTAATGACTATTATTGGATAAGTGCTCTGTTAAGTATTGTGACCACATATTTGTGTCCCATCTAGGTTGGAGATACCTGAGTCTTGCAACCCCCCCTTCCTCTACCTCGGGTGAGACTTCATCTGCTTCATAGGTGTTGCCGAAAGGGCCGGTAGTTAGGGTTTTGTTGGTGCACTGTTGAAGCGTTGAACCCTAGGTATGCCCCCGTGCCAACATATGGACTTCCTTTTTCTGAACCCTGCCTACTATAGATATTTATCCAGTCTAGAGTACCATGCTCTAGAATATTGCTTTATACCATACATGACATTCTTCAATTTACACACATAATTTGCGTTCTCTAAAATCTGAAATCCTTTTGGTTGTTCAATGTAGACTTATTCTTCAAGTTCCCTGTTCAGAAAAGATGATTTCACGTCCATTTGATACACTTTAATATTCTTGGAGCATGCATAATCTAGGAGAAATCAGATTGCTTCCATTTTGAAAACTGGAGAAAATGTCTCTTCAAAGTCGATTCCTTCAACCTGTGCGTATCCTTTACATACCAATCTATATTTGTTCCTTGTAACCTATCCATCTTCATTCAATTTATTTATGAATACCCACTTTGTGCCAATCACATTCTTATTCTTTGGTCTTGGAACCAATTCCCAAGTTTCATTCTTCTCTATTTGATCCAATTCTTCATCCATGGCCTTATTCCAAAATTCATCCTTGCTGGCCTCTTAAAAAATGTTTGGTTCAATTGTAGATGAGAGTGCTAGGTGCGTTTGTTCTAGTGAACATATTCTTCTTCTAGTCTCAAAACCTGCATATTTTTTTTCTGATAATCTGATCTAAAGGATGATTCTTCTGTACTCATTTGCTAGGTGTCTTTGGAGGCACTTTCTGAACTTGCTCTTCTACTTATGTCTGATCCTCTTCATCTTCCCCTTCTACTTCTTCTTCTTCATCATATTCTACTTCTTCCTCGTAAAGTTGTTCCATTGATTTATTTTCTTCTTACTTTAATTCTTGTCTACCCATTTCAACAATTGTTACATTGACGCTTTCCACAAATTTGTTCAACCTCAGATTGTAACACTTGTATGCTTTCCTTGTACTTGAGTAACAATCAAGTACTCCTTTGTCCACATGAGAGTCAAAATTTCCCATTCTTCCATATTATCTTTTGATGTAGCATTTTCTTCCAAATACTCTTAAGTGCTTCACATTTGTTGGTCTTCCTTTCCATAGCTCGTAGGGAGTTTTGTCAATGGTGTTTCTGAGCATTAATTTATTTTGAATGTGAACCGTTGTATGTACTGCATGTGTCCAAAATATATCTGTCAATTTTTAATCCATTAACATTGTTCGAGCCATTTCCTTTACTGTCCTATTCTGTCTTTCAAGAAATCCATTTTGTTGAGGTGTCCTAGAATTGGAGAATTGGATTTTTATTCCCTGCCTGCTGCAGTAGTCCATAAATTCCTTTGAAGTGAACTCTCCTCCATTATTAGATCTCAAACATTTGATTTTTGAATCCATTTCATTTTCAACCATTTTCTTGTATACCTTTAAGGTTTCAAAAGCTTTTGACTTATTCCTGAGAAGGAAAACTGTAGTCATTCTTGTATAATCATCAACTAATAACATAACGTTTTTCACCTTTTAAACCCTTTGTTGTAGTTGGTCCGACAAGATCAGTATGCACAATTTCTAGTGGTCTTGTCGTTGAATATTCTTTTGATTTAAACCTGGTCTTTGTTTGCTTTCCTTATTGGCAATGATTACATACAGTGTTGGTTGGTTTCGTAATATGGGGCATTTCTCTAACTGCTTCCTTTTTGTTGACTTCGAAAAGGTTATCAAAGTGTATGTGACCCATTCTTCCATGCCATAGCCAAATTTTATCTTCCTTTCCTAGAAAACACTTTTCATTTCCAATTTCACTTAGTACATATATGTTGCTTGAAGTTCTTGTAGCTGTTGCAATCAATTTTCTTGAACCTTATTTTCTTATCTCGCACTTTTGTGAAATGAAATTAACTTTATGACCTTGGTCACACATTTTAATCACACTTAGAATATTATGTTTCATATCTTATACTAGTAGAACATGCCTTGGTATTCTTGTTTCCAATTCTGACTGTGCCTTTTCCAATGATTTTAGCTGAATCATCATTTCCAAAGGAGACTGATCCATCTATTTCCTTTCTTAATGTAAGAAACCTATCTTTATCACCTATCATGTGTTTTGAACAACCACTGTCAACATACCAACCACGTTTCTTCTTCTTAGCTTGTAGCGCGGGTGTGAATTCTTCATTGCTATATTGATTCTGCTTTCTTATCCATGTTCTCTTCTGAGGTTCATGTCTGTGACTGTTGTTTTTCTGTTGTGGTTTTCTAGGAGGAACTGCCATTCTACAATATTTGGCCATATATCCAAAGTTGTTACACTTGAAACATTCCACTTCAGTGCTCAATGATTCAAACATGTTGAAGCTTCTTCTTTGTGTTTCACTGGGCCTTCTTGGATAACCCTTTTGTGTATGAATTTCAAAGTTGTTTGTGCTCCTACTGTTAGCTCTACAATTCATAGCTTTATGTCCAAAATAATTACATGCATAACATAAACCAAAAAAGATAGTTTGATACCTAGGAGTTCAGTATCTTCTGAAAGGAGTTTCTCTTTTGAATCCTTCCTCTTCCTGAGACCTATCTGTCGGTCATTGATTATGAAATCCGAATCTTCTTGGTGGAGGAGTGTCCCTATAATCTTATTTGTAGGTCTTCATATGCCCTTTGATTATTTTTTCATAGCTTTTTGGATATGTTTCTTGTTATGTTTTTTTGGAGATTGATCCCCTTTCTGTTTGATTGTATACAAGTCCATACTTGTCATGATGAGGCTTTTGACTTCTGATAATGTCATCCAAAAATTTTGATCTGTTCTGCATATTTTTCTTTTGAAGATCCTTTCTTAATGTGACAATCTCTGCTTCCAAATTTCCAATGATCCCATCACTTTCTTCTAGTTGTTCTTTGAGTTCTTATTCAATTCTTTTATCTTCTTCTATTTGAACCTTCAAATTTGTGATCATTTGTTCTAGTTCTTGGGTGTCTTATTTCTTGTCTAGTTTTGCTTATAGCTTCTTGTTTTTATTTTTCTCTCTTCTTATAACTTCTATGGCACAAAACAATTCTTCTCGGTAGTCAACTTCTGCCTCTTCATATTCTTCTTCGGTGTCTTCTTTGTCAGAGTCTTCTACTGCCATGAATATAACTCTTTCTGTCTCACGATCACTGATTTCATCTTCATCTGATGATGAGATGTCTTATTTGGTGCATAAGCTTCTCTTGAAAAGTTTCTTTATGGTTCTTTTGCATTTATATGTTTGTTTCCTATTTGTGTAATATTCATCATTCCTCTTATTTTTCTTATGAGGACAGGTTTTTAGCAAAATGACCAATACCATCACAATTAAAACAAATTGAAGGTAACTTACCTCTATATCTGTCGTTGGTTCACTGTGAGATATACCACTGTACAACTATGCCAAACTGTACTACTGACCTGCAACCAACATGTACTACTTCCCTGCAATCAACCTGTACCTGAACTGAACATGTATCAACCAAAATACAACATATACGTGACATGTAGTTCTACAACACATGTATGTACGGACCCTATCTGTTGTGCAACCCACGTATGTGCGTGACCAAAATTTTATGCAGCCTGCATATGCCTTCTAAAAACTAGGGTTTTCTTTCTTTTGAAAACTTCTGACCCTCTGTAACTTCTTTCACATAGATCTGTAACCTGTCACTGTATCCAAACTGTATATGTACCCTGTTTATGCATACTCATACATAATCTTTACCCAAAAACTCTATATCTCTCTAGTCATGTGCCATAAGTGTGTGTAGTCATGAACACGTATAATAAACCTCACATGATCTGGACTTCAAACCCTTTCTAATATTCAGCCTCTTAATACATCAACCAATACAAGCTCTTAATCATGTACCACAAAAACCCTTAGTCGTATGCCAAGAAATACGATATGTGCCTCAACAAGAAGTATCAATGATAAATATACCAACACTGTATTTCTGTAGATACAACTTATACAAAAGATCCCACGCAACCACTAGTCTCTCTAGGGAGAATCCTCAAATCTCCATAACCATTTCTCATGCATGCATCAAAATCCAACTATTCATAGAAATAAGACACACCTTTTGAACCAATGGATATATCTGATGTATCTGAGCACTGTAGACCTTCCTGGGAGCTTGATATCATAATCTAGAACCTCTGCATATTCATCTTCTTAATTTTCCATGGATTTACCCACATGTACGCACCCTAATACATCACCAACCTACGTATGTACACACCCTAATACACTGCCAACCCGCGTATGTACGCACTTTAATACACTGTCATCCCACATACTCCTAAAAGATAAGGGTTTTTAGTATTCGCTGTAATTTCGAAACTTTCGCCGTCAACCCTTTGTACTACCTCAAACTTTCACAAATTCAGATGTATAAATGAGTACTTGCAATAAGCCTTACACAACAAAAAATATTCAATATGTTCAAGTTTGATTAAATGAGAGAGACTTGCCTCTTATTTATACTTTCATGTATCATTCCACTTTACTTATTTTAGGGATTTCTCCATTAAATTTATTATTTAAATAATTTCTTTTGCAAACACTTTGAATTTATGGGGCTTCTAGATGACTCATGAGGGTTCTCCAACTTGACATGGCCATAACTCTCTAACCGTGAGGAGTTGTGTGACGTTCCACATACCACCAGAAATGACATAACATGTACTATCCATATGGAATAGTCTTACTTGAAAATATCTCAAAACTCATACCATTATCCATCAAACAAGCATGGGTCCATTACCCAAACCATTGTGCTACCAAAATTCACTACCGGACTTTCTTCAAGGGTAGAAATCAATGACAACCAACCCAATTAATCAACACATGGTATGTGTGTATTTAAAATAAATGTATAATATGACGATTATAAATATTTCCTTTAGATGGTGTACTTATATATTTTCTTGTTTCAATGGCAGAGCATGTAGATGAGGGTTCTTGGAGAGGAAACTAGGAACCAACAAAAATCCAACCAATGGTGTCCACTAATCCTCCAAATAAAAAACATAGTAATGATATTCATACTAATGAAACAATGATATGAGTAATAACTAACCATGCTCTTTTAACACTTTTTGTTATTTTAGTGGATTCCCTTATAGTACATCAACATCCACATCCTACTACTAGAAGTAGTAGAATGATTGAGATGATCCATCACTTTCCTATAGAAGAACAAGACCTAATAGATGAAGGCTAGTATCTAGATGAACGAATGATACACTCATGAGTTTTATAAAAAAGAAGAAACAAAAAAAGAAGTGATTGTACATATTTTCAGGACACATTTTATTAATATAAATTTTTGACTGTACAATTTTTTATTTTGCTAGTTGTGCATGGAACTTATATGTTATGTATGCATGTACCTTCTTTCTTTCATTTACCTTTAATTCTTGTTTTTTCTACTTGTTATGCATGATTGGATATGGGGAATTGAGAGTGATGCGAGGGGAGGGGAGGGGCCAACCAAGCTTCCACCTTCATGTGGTTGGTATTGTTTAGTAGAGAATAAAGTATTCTCGAAACCAAGAGGAGCTCATTCATGAGGTATTCCCTTTAGAATTTCTAGAGCATCGTACATGTTTACTTATTATTCAATCATATAATGTTTAATTGTCTTTGTAAAATGAAAGCTCATAGATTTTTAGTTATTATTCAATCATTTAACCTATTATTGTCTTTGACAAATGCGAGGTTGAAGGGAGGTCACCTCCATGATTGATCTAAAAATAAAAAAGGCTTGTGTGTACAAATTTGCAAGTGAAATAATGATGTGATTTAGGCAATTGGATCAAGTTACAAACACATAAAATTAATGAGTTTTTTACTTAACATGAGCAACATAAAGAGACATAAACAAGCATCATAAGAAAACACATAACACAACAAAATGATAAAGGAGTTCACCCCTCTCTTGGGCTACATCTCTTGGTCCATCTTCCAATGGATCATTTTCATTAATGCTCCAAGTTTCAAAATCAGTGATTTACAATGCTCAAAATTAAAAATAGAAGGCTTCAATGGCTCCAAAATGTCCAAAAACCCCTAGCTAGGCTCTTCCTACACCTCGTTCAACCAAAAAATGGAGAAAATACACTTCCTGGAAGTTTTTCCCTAATAGCTAGCTGTATCGGCTCGCCAAAATGCACCTTTTCAAACCTGAACCTAGCTCCATTCGTTTCCCGTGCCAAAAACCCAGCACACATGCCATTTCAAAAATTGTGGAAAATTGTCGCACCGTTAGGGAGGAAATGACACCTTTTTGTGGTGGAGGTTACGATCATATGCCCCCCATGTGGCCATGCGTCAACCTCCAAATACATGCCCGTCACATGACCATTGAAATCCCGCACTAGTGGTAATATGACAAGGTGTAACAGAGAGCTATGTCAACAGGCTGGGGCTAAGCCCCAACCCATTCCCCTGCCAAATGAAATGCAAAGAAAATACAAATAATTTTGAATACGTATACTGGTAAGAAAGACTGTGCGGGTGGGTTGGTAGCCTAGCCTCTACCAAGACTATGCCACTGCCATAGGTCTTCGGTTAGACCCCCATGGACTCCAACAAAATTTTACACCAATAACCAACGACAGGGTGCCACGTGGAGGCCCTTGGCTGGGCCACATGGCACCTTTCCATTCACCACAAACATGCTATGTGTCAACACCGTAGTGGTCCACGAAACCCTACCAACTCAACACCTACCATGCCAACCTTTACCTAGTCAATATTATGGTCCCCCTTCCACATCAGCAATACGGTCTGCATAGATGCACTGCATGAACTGTACGGACTGTGTAAAGTCAACATTTTTCCTGTTTGGAAAAGTGGACAGAACGTGATATCTCTCACATACGATCTCTGTTTGATCCCATTCAAGTTGCGTTGGGATCGTGAGGACAATATCTACGCAATGGATCCATTTTCGAGCAATTCAGAGCACTTTGATTCCCTGGATCAATGATCAACAATGCATTTTTGACAAGGTACAAATCATTTACTTCTCTTGTGTCATTAGATAGTTATATTTTTAGTTACATTAGTTAGTTACATTGTGTAGTATTTATTTCATGCATTAGTTAGTTACATTAAACTCAATGATGAGGCTTCTTCCAAATTCATACATAAACAATTTTTTTTTAATTAATTTCTGTACAAAACACACAGACATAAAATTTCCTTTGTATGAGCTAGAATGATGATTACATTTAGTATGAGTGATAAGTAAGAGCTATTGAAGTTTGTACAACTTCCATGTTTACAAGCAGTAGATCCATTATTAAGAAAATAACATCCCTTTGATGGTTGTGTCTCACATACAATTATCACGAAGCTTATCTTTTGTATTTGTACTAGATATTGATACAAAAAATAATATGGCCCCAATGGATTTAGAGAAACCCCATCCTTCAACTAAAAATTTCCAACCCTTCTAAAATTCCCAACAATATCCTTTAATTCTTGCTTGTATGTTGAGTTTCCGCCAACTTTTACATGACCTAATTTCCAAAAATGGAATGAAGGTCAAGGTGGCTTGAGGAAGTTCAAAACCTTAGACACTTGGTGCCCATCTCTAATAAAATAGGAAATTTTAGTGCTAACTATTATCCACTAACCACTTAATGTTATAATAATTAGTGGTGAAATAATATTAGAGTTTATATTTCTTAAGCACTTCCATCTGATTCAACGAGACTAATTCTACCATAGAAAAATTAGATAAAATTCAATGTTGTGTTAATAAACTGAAGATTTCCATATAAACAAATCACACAGTACTTATAAATCCAGACTCCTTCATTTCCTCATAGGAATGCATGCTCCTTCATTTCCTCCAATAATAGGTGAAGAAGGAGGCTTTCAGTCTATGCATCAAGAATCTAGCAGACATGAAAGAATTTAAGGAGAATTCAAGAAAATATAAGCCTCAACATTTTGATGATTTGTTACCATCGAATGCTGATGAGATGTTTCCTTCATCATGCCATTAGAAGAGTCATCCAACACCCACATCAAAGTTTGATCAAACTAATCCTACATCAAGGCCTCTTGAAATGGTCCCTGTGTTTTTTTCCTTCTGCCAACTCTAAATATCCTTTTAGTTCAACAAAGATTCCTGCTGGTGGTCCTTCGAGGTTATTTCCTTCATACCATTCACTTGGCTCATTTCCAATGGGTGGTATAACATGTTTTGGATATGGAGTTGGAGGACCTTCTTTTCTTTCACACCCTATAGAGGATTTTAGTCGAAATCCACTTGGCTTTTGTGAACAAAGAAATAAATCTTTTGGCTTTATAGTTCCGAAGGTCAAAGGTTTTATATGTTTAAATTTATTGAAGTCAAAGTTCATAAGGTCATGAATATTTTGGCTTTATCGTGAGGCCTTAGGTATATGCATAAGGTTGTTTGGGTTATCATTTCTTCTTGAATTGCATATATTTTAAACAACATATCAATAACCACAAATTTTAGGTGAGTCGTAGATATCACACTTTTGACTACTTAGGACATTGATTACTAGGATGAATTGTGTGAGAGGAAATGGATATCCTCGTCATAATTATCTTGAGAAAATGATTAATATCTCGTGACGAGTCATCATCAAGGGTTTCTATAGTATTTTTGGATTCATTTTGATCTCCATAAAACCATATTTTTGTTGAAACACGTTCTTCTTGATATGTATCAAGTCTAAAAGTTAGATGTAGTTTCTTGTTTACTCTTGATTTCTATTTTAACTATCTTGTGTAAATTGATAAAATTAACTTATCTCATCTTAAACCCATAATTTATGGAAGGGAGGAAAACTATAGAGATGCCATACTTGATGCCAACACGTACAAAATTAGTTATTGGCAAGTGTCAAGATACTCTTCCCAGCCAATATCCTTTTGGAAGACACACTCAATCATATCTAATAAAACTTGATAAATGTTAGAAGAGGTCCAATTAGGAAAAGTTATCAAATGTAGAAGCAACATTGTTTTAAAACTCAAATATGTATGTATTTTGTTTTTGAAATGTATTGCAATTTGCACTCGGTTCCATTTTGATATATTCACCCTTACATGGTATATACATGAGCAATTTTTGCGTGTTTTGTCTATAATGGTTTGGAATCTTTAAAATATTTGTATCCAAGTTGAATTCAATTTGTAGAATAAAATTATCCAAAGAAAGAGTAAAGGTGTTTCTGTTTGCATGTGTACAAATGTCCAAGGAGTTATGATGTTGAAATCTCTTCCTCTTGTTTGACAAACAAACCAAAGGACCTAGAAGCTATTCTTAGGTATTTCTCTATCCTTCTGTTGAATATTTCGATGTTTTCATTAGTATTAGATCAGGAAACAAGACTATCATTTTCCTATTCTCTATCAATAGAGTGATAATACTTTGTTTAGGCATATGAGTAACCCTTATCTAAATTCCCTCCAACACTAGTTCATTGTCAAAGTAATTCTTTGTAAAAATAGTTCAAGTTGGCCTATCTTACAACACACATGCATAAAAGAGGTGTGAACTATATATATAACAAGAAAGAGGTAATAAAAATATTCCACCCAATGGAGTAGTTACGTTTAGGGGAAGTGAGCATGGTGTAGTTAATTATCCCAATAGAATCCACCCACATAACAATTACCTAATTAGGGGAGCTCAACCCTCTGTAATTCAAGGACTTAAATGCAGACACGAGTCCATTCCAATGTACTTATTCTAATAAGCTTAAACAATGTGTATATATGGCTCATAAGTTGCATTTATTTAGAGACCAAATACATCAATATGGATTATGTCCCACTGGCCCTCCTTGTGAAATAGCCACTGATTTCGACAAGCATGAGGTCCAATTTGGTGAACATGAAACTGAACTCCAAGAAATAAATGAAAGCAATGAAGTTGCAACATACCTACAATGAACTTTCAGAATTTAAGATTCTTCTACGAAAGGTTGGGTTCTTACTCTCTACATATGACAATTTGGTTGCTCATCAAACTAATCTAGATTCAACTTCATATGTTGAGGCTGAATTTATATATAGTTCGTTGTTATTAGAATAGGAAGCACATGTAGAGAATTCAAAGCAACTATGACTAGGGTTTATCTGTGAGCTTGTTCCCAATTAATCCAACATTATACACTTTGAAAGGATTATTTTTTGTGCTTCAAGGGGAAATATTTTATCAAGCATGTGACAATTGAGGAACATGTAAAGGACCTAACACTATGTGAAATGGTTGAAAAAATTGTGTTTGTCCTTTTCTCTTCTAGAGAGAATATGTGAAAATATGTGAAGCATTTGGAGCTAGTCGATATCCTTTCCCTGATGATGCTAGTAATGTTGGACACACCTATCACACTTAGAAGGGGGGGGGGGGGTGAATGAGTGTGGGGATCTTTTTCCCAAAACTTCCCTCTTACACAAAAACTCCTTAGTTAACATTCAATATTTTCTCATTACTCATTGTTGTCATTTATAATCCGTTATATGTGAATACATATCAACAACATATCATCAACAAATCATCTCCACAAAGAACACAAAGAACACAAGATGTATGTACAATTTTTCTTTTTATTATGGACTTCAATCTAGGGTTTTTTCAGCAACAACTGAATAGAGTACAACTCTACAAGAGCACACGATCTATATTCAAGACTCAACTTACATTCTCAACACCAAATGAGATGAGGCAACAATCCTTAACATATATAAATCTATCAACATAAACAAGTGCATCAACCATGCACCAACCCGTGCCAAACAACCTATAATCAACCTGTACCATAAACAAGTGCATCCAACCATGTACCAATTATATATAAATCATGTGTCAACTACTCATAAAAAATGAATCATCAATATGTACCAACATCATCAACTATACACCTCATGTATGTGCCAACTCATCAACTGCTTGTCTCAACCATGAGTAGTTTTGGATTAGTCAACAACCCCAACTTGAAATAATCATAACTTTGTACCTGTAATGAATAAATATCTGAAACTGATACACAATGTTATTCAGTGTGTTTTATGCAATTCCTCCAGGTGGAACTACTTGGAACCTCTCAGAAAATGTGTTATAACAAAAATGACATACCTTGCTGAATTCATGATCATTCTAGAGAGCAACCTTGTAGAGCGTGGCACGCACCAAATATTAGTTGAATTGATCTAAAAATATTACACAACATAATAAAGCATGTACCCTAACCAATGCATTTGGTATCACTGAATTTGGATCTGTTATGAAGAATTTATGACATTTTTACCCAAAACAATTATTTTTGACTAGTTTCAGGACTAGCCACAAACCCTATTTTCCATAGAGTGTAACTCCCAAACTACAACGACCCACAAGCTGAATTTTTTACCACAGATACTTGGGTATGTTTTTTCAATGGAATAACAATTTCATGGTCAGAATCATTATATAAACAAATTTATAGTGAAAATGGTGAGATGACCTGTAAATAACATACATTAGAAAGCATCATCAAAATAATTTATCCTCCCTTCAATTCTGGCCCTGTTTTCTTCACCTTCCTTCTGAAATTCATCTTATATATCCTTTGTTACCTTAGTAACCTATATATATTCAATATTCTCAAGTTTTCCACACCAAAAATGCTCAAGAATCTCTCACAAGAAGCTCTCCATCAATACTCCAAAAGATATTCTCACAAGAAGCTCTCCATTGATCTACAAAAAGGATGATCTACAAGAGACCATTGCTATCTTATTTATAATTTCATCATCTAGGTCACTTAACCCATTTTTAGGTCACTTAACCCATTTCTAGGTCACTTAACCTACTTTCCTTATTTTAGGGTTAACCACTTTCCATAAATAGAAATTTCTCCAATATTTTATCATTTAAATATTCCTTCTTGATTTTGTCACCTTACTTTATCATTTCTTGATTTTGTCACTTCTCTTTATTATTTAAATAATCCACCTTGAATTTTTCACTTTAATTTATCATTTAAATAATGATTTCTTCTTTTAGGTCACTTTGACTTCTTTGACCTTGGGGGCTTCAAGCCTTCATGTGGGGGCCCTTCATCTTCATAAGGACATAACTCTCAAACCATGAGGAGTTATGTGACATTCCACATACCACCGAAAATGGCATGAAAAGCACTATCCATCTAGGATAGTTTCACCAACAATTTCCTTGATCTTCATCTCATTATTCCACATACAAGCATGGGGTGCTCCAACCATTCTTCTAGGATAACTCAATCTGTAAAGTGTCTTCCCGTGAGGGATTTCACCATAAGGGGACCACTTTTGAGTTCATTGATTTGTGCAACTTATCAATCATGACAAGAAAATAATGAGAGAAAGGGTCCTCCAACCATTCTTCTAGGATAACTCAATCTGCAGAGCGTCTTCCTGTGAGGGATTTCACCATAAGGGGACCACTTTGGAGTTCATCCATTTGTGCACCTTATCAATCATGATAAGACAATAATGAGTCATCTATACATTTTTCCAAAAATTCATCATATACCAATGAAACCACAACGATCCATCTTCATCATGTATCAATGACAACTCATTGATCCATCTTCATCATATCAATGACAACTCATTGATCCATCTTCATCTATGCATTCCCATCAAGGAAAATACATATTATATTACATCAATCATTAATAAATCAATCCTTTGACATCAATCAATCACTTGACATCAATCAATCAAACCATTGGCATCAATGACAACATGATCCAACAATCTCCCCCTTTGGCATTGATGACAATACCAACATTGATGTCAACACCAATTACCAATTATTGATGTCAACATGTAGATAGGCATGCTCTACATCAATAGTCAATGTGACTATCTCTCCCCATCAATAAACATCAATCACATCAATGTGATTAACTCTCCCCCTTTGACATCAATGGAAAAGGGCCATTCTCATCTTGGGGCTTCTCCCCTTGCTTGAACTCTCCTTGGGGCTACTCCCCCTGTCTGAATGCCTTTGATCTTCCTCTGAATAATATCTCCCCTTTTGAACAAGGGATACCACTCTGAAGTAATGTTGAAGATACATCGAGCATACTCCCCCTATGACCATTGCTCCGCCTAAAATTATGCTCCTATGCTCTTTATTCAAGTATAGGGCTCTTTTCTAGGTATGCATCTGATACATATCTCCTCCTAGAATCATGGGAAGAAGAATGAACCCCCCTATGGGTATGTCTCCCCTATATTTTTTGCAAGATGAACATTATGCTACCATATAAAGATCCTTGGACCTATTCATGCATCAAACTCATGACATACCAAGCATCATGAAGCAAAAGATATGTCAACAATGAATTAAAGAATCATGAGAAAAATATCAACCAAGTACATCCTGTACAAAATGTGTGCTCAACATGCGCAACACCTATGTACATCAACCATGTACATCAACATCATGCAATGTGCCAAAAGATTTCATCCATGGAATGTATTAATCATATGCCTTTATCAACATGCCAACATGTGCATCTACCAATATGCCAACCATGTGCATCTACCAATATGCCAACTATGTGCATCTACCAACATGCCAAACAATGTATCATATCACTCATGTTATGTCTCCATTATGAACCAAGTGCCACAATCAGGTATCTCAAACAAATGCCAATTGTTGTGCTAATCAAGTAGTACCAATGGTGTAGTATCATCAAGCATATGTAATCTATGCGTGTACCAAACATGTACATTACCATGCACCAATACCAAACATGCACAACACCTATGTACATCAACCATGTACATCAACATCATGCAATGTGCCAAAAGATTTCATCCATGGAATGTATCAATCATATGCCTTTATCAACATGCCAACATGTGCATCTACCAATATGCCAACCATGTGCATCCACCAATATGCCAACCATGTGCATCTACCAACATGCCAAACAATGTATCATATCACTCATGCTATGTCTCCATTACGAACCAAGTGCCACAATCAGATATCTCAAACAAATGCCAATTGTTGTGCTAATCAAGTAGTACCAATGGTGTAGTATCATCAAGCATATGCCATCTATGAGTGTACCAAACATGTACATTACCATGCACCAATACCACAAAATTATGAATCCCATATATGTATG
>ML785155.1:27002-61632 GCA_009831015.1 Picea engelmannii
CTTCACTCACCCTCGCTTTAATCATAAAGTTATCTTTTAATTTGCATCTCACAAATTAATTTGACTAAGACCCATATTCGGCAATTTCTCCCCCTTAGGGCCTAGGGAAGAGAAACACTTGCCTTGGTACATAATTTAACAGTCCATTCCTTTATGTACTTCATATTTCAATGATCCTTGGACCCTACCTTATTTGACCATGTCTTGTGAAGGTCAGTCACATGTTGGAATGGAAATGCCCCTGTCAGTGATAAAGATAGCGTATCAGGTTGTTCTTAACTCTACTGCTAACCCAGATCCTTTCTCCTCGCAAACGGACGAGGAGGATCCCGTTATTCGACCCATATGGGACACCTCATCGTATTGTTCACATGATTGCCTCGATGATACTTTACCTTCGGATGAATCCATCTTAGAGGCCATGAATGGTCCTGATAGGCCATGGGATGATATGCATCATCACTCTTACTTCCTCCCAGAGCTTGATAGGATCGAACATGACGATTTTAGATCTACCTTGAGTGAAATGGTCGGTCACACTGTGGTTACACTAGATATGCATGGAATTTATGCCAAAGGAAACATGGCAAATATTTCTCCTATCGTCACGATCAACATATCTCGAATTCCTAGCAAAGTTAAAAATGTATATATCAGTGGAGATTGTTCTCCTAAAGAAATTTATATCTACACCTATCTCTTCAAAGAATTTCGTGATGTATTTGCTTGGTCATATGAAGAGATGCCAGGAATCGAACCTCGCATTATCGAACATGAGATCAAAACTTACCCAGATTCTAAACCGATTTGACAACGCCTTAGGAAGGCCCCTGTCATTAAGGGAGAGGTAGAGAAGCTACTTAATTCTAGTTTCATCTACCCGGTTCCCTTGACTAAATGGGTATCCAACCATGTTCCCATGAATAAAAATAAAGGAACCATCCATGTGTGTATGTATTTTCGAGACCTGAATAACGCTTGTCCTAAAGATAGCTTCCTGACACCTTTCATTGATCATATTATCAATGAGTGTGCGGGAAGCAAAGTCTTTTATTTTATGGATGGACTTTCAGGGTACAATCAAATTCAGATCAAACCCAAGGATCAAAATAAGATGCAATTTATTTGTCCTTGGGGTACTTTTGCATACCGGAAAATGCCTTTCAGCCTTAAAAACACTGGGGTAACCTTCCAACGTGCAATAACCTTTGCTTTTCATGATCTCAAGAACATTTCCGAAGCTTATCTCGACGATCTTGCTGATCACTCTCACAAGAGAGTGGATCATTCCACTTACCTTCAACTTGTATTTGAGATATGTCGTTATTATCACGTCCATTTAAAACCTCACAAGTGCATATTTTGCGTTAGGTTTGGTTGCCTTTTAGGATTATTAGTTTCTGAGAGTGGGATCATGGTTGATCGTATGAAGGTTGAGGAAATACATCAATTTTCTCCCCTGAACAACATTCGTCAACTTCAGGGTTTACAGGGGAAGGCTAACTTCTTGCGTCAGTTTATAGTAAACTATGCCAATATAACTAATGGTTTAATGCATCTCTTGAAGAGGGACACTCCGTTTGTATGGGATGAGAGAGCCCATGAATCCTTCAATGCTCTTAAAAAAGCCTTGGTATCAATGCCTCTGCTAAAGCCTCCAGACTACACTAGAGATTACTTGCTTTATATCTTCATGTTCGAAGGGACGGTTGGTATGGTTATGGTTTAGGAGGATGATGAGCTCCATGAGCATGTTCTCTACTACCTTAGTCAAAACTTAGTCGTCCCTAAACTTAAGTACTCGCACATGGAGAAGCTAGCCTTGGTTTCCATACACGTGGTTCAAATATTACGAAATTACATAGTTGTTGATGTCAATCCATTTCAATAATTCTTACTAGGCGTATCATAGGGGGAAAATAAAATATGTGGATTGTCATTTTGCAAGAATTTGACCTTGATTTTGCTTCGGGGAAATCCAAGGAATCGCTAGTTTTTTCCAAGTTGATATCAGACTTCCCTTGGCTAGATGAGGACTTCATTTATGATGATTCATTCGTGGATGAACATATTTTCCTTATCTCATATTTGGACCACTGGTATGGAGACATTTTGATTTATCTTCAAACCTTGAAGTTCTCTCAACTTCTGTCAAGAGATGATCGACGACGTATATGACATCATGCTAAAAACTACCTTATCGTTAGTGACACTTTGTATCATTGAGGCATAGATAATATCTTGCATTTTTTCTTGACTCACGAGGAATCCAAGTCCGTTCTTAATGACTGTCACAATGGGGCTTGTGGTGGTCATCTATATGGGCTTGCGACAACCCAAAAAATATTGCAAGCTAGTTCTTTTTGGCAGTCAATTTTTAAAGATTGTGTCGAAGAAGTCAAGAAGTGTCACCCTTTCTAGGAGTTCACTTAGAAAATTCCCTCGCATCCAACCCCTCTTCACCCGGTCATCACCGTCGGTCCCTTCACTAAGTGGGGGGGGGGTGTGTTTTATGGACTGTAACCTAGATTCGACTGGGGGACATCATCATAATATTGTGGCCATAATATTGGTCACTGAATGGGGGGTTTCCCTTGTGTTCGATTGAAAAAAATATATTCACACAATGGGATTCATGCAGTTCCTTCGATGCCATTAGCCTTATTGGTGGTTTCCTCACCTTTGTCATAAATCTTCTTTATTCACTGATATTCAAAAGGTATTTTTCATGCACTGCTTGCATCTGGTGCATGTGAAATATGCACAGGGTCGTTGGTTAGTGAACATCATCTTCGTTCAATTTCCTCCAAATCATCAAGCTATTGCTTTGTACCTCATACTAATTGATGAGAGATTCCTTAATTCTCTAATTTCAGCGGGTCTCCTTCCATCAACTTCATCTCATCTATTATGGAAATGAGGCCTAGAGTCCTATGAGTACCTAGAGGCTTGCGGTCATAAGTGGTAGGTTCTCCCACCATCGACAATTGGGAATATATCAATGTCTCCTAATCAATGGATTCTTCAAGTGTTCGACCTCAGCACCTTTATTCACACTACTCGGTGCCTTGATACCTACTTTCATTATTGGTAGGTTGTCTCATGTTTGTAGCAACTTTACTGAGTTGTTTCTATCATTCATTGGACCAGTACCTATATGACTTCAATGACCATGGGAGATCATATTGTACTCCATTGTATACATATATCTTCATATTGAATTTGAGACTGGTTTTCACTAGGCCTTGTTCATGACTATGACAGCCTATGGCATGTGTCTACTTTATATTGCCTATTCATGGACATGAACAAATGTTTGGTATATTTCCACATGGATCTGCAATGTAATTCAAATTGGCAGCCATGTGTACAAAGTCATCATGGATTGTAATATTCTCATGAGCAACTAGTTCTTCCAACTGAGTCTCAATTACTCCACTTCTGGGAATTATAATGTATTTCAGCCATCGCAGATACTCCTCTTACCTCACACATTAGGGGGCATCTGTTATAGCAAGTTTTGACTCACTCCATGCAACTTGATCAGAAGGCCTTTTCCATTTCCCTATGCAGACTTGAAGTCCTCTTTTGCAATTCCTAGAGCCAAAAAATCATATTTTTCCACATATACGTGCCATACTAGTTAGAAAACATGCGTATACACAGGTTGCACCACTACATCCCATGTACATCGAGTTTGGTTCTCAAAATTAAAAATTGTGTCAGGTTTCCATGTCACGTCATGAGATCCATGATCCTTGACCTTCCATATACTGGAAAGGTTCCGACTCAGCCCTTTCGTTCCATTTGAAGGCTATAAATTGGGTCATATCCGAACTATGGAGGAGGAGAGAATTCAACTTTTGAGAGCAAAGATACTCTGGAGAAATTTTCACGTCACATTGAGTCTGCATCCCTTTGTCCTTTGAAGTCTGAACACATTTTTCATCCCCCAAGATCTTCCCTCTTTGATGGAGAACCTCATTATCTCTATTATATGAGCTTGCCTTTGGTGGAGGATTGAAGTGGTGGAGGCCCAACTGGAAGGGATTTAGTTTCTGGTTCCGAGATGTGCCAACACAAAATTTTGTCACTTGTATACTTCCATTGATCATTTTTTAATAGAAATACTCTTTTCTCTTCCAATTGATATCTTGCAAATATTTGAATTATTATTCTATGGGCACATTTGTTATGAATGTTAATGGATTATTCTATTGTATGTGCTAACACTATATATCATCTCCATATGCTTGCGTATCTTGGTTGTTGAGGACAAGTTGAAGGTATAAAGCTTTGAGTCACGTGCTCAACAGTGGTCTTCATCGAACGTCCAGACGAGGTAGGATCTTTATCTTGTCTTGTTAGCATTTTCATTTATATAACATACTTGGGATTAGAGTTGATTTCTGCAGTCATTCCATTTGTTGTAGTTTACCCCATGCCATAGAGTGATTTTCCTCGTAACAATTATCCGTTCTTAACGTTTAAATTTGATGTATATATTTCTTTTCTACAAGGGCCTTGTAGGCCAAAAACTTGTCAAAAACTTTGCTCTTAAGTTTTAATAAGTAAACCCAATTAAGTGTGGAAAAGTGATCAATGAAAGTTAAGAAATACTTGCACCCAGAAAAACAAGGAGAATAAAGTGGACCACACAAGTCATTGTGAACAATATGAAAAGGTCCCGAGGCATGCCAAGAGGCACGTTTGTAAAAAATGTCCCGATGATGTTTACCGAGAACACAACCGGAACAAACACCATCTCTGCATGAAACAAGAGGAAGACCAATCACCAAATTTTGATTACATAGTTTCTTCAATGAGCGATAGTTTAGATGACCAAACCGCTCATGAAAAGTATCATAATTATTAAGGTAAAAGGATGAACAACTGTGTGAAAGGGGATATGCGCATGCAAGGTATTTAATGCAGATAAATCTTACAAGGATTTCCGTGAAGAAAACATGTTGAGCTTTAAAGAATTCAATAGTATTGAAAATTATGCATTCTGATTTAATTACATGCATTCATGCCACTAATTTCTTGATACATTCACATACCACAAACTCTGCATTAATATTAATATTTCAAACAATAAATGAAGCAAGATTAGTCAAAGACAAAAATCAACCTCATTCATTCATGAATCCAAACACATATACAACATATCTGTAGTCAACATGCTGCTAATAACTCTTATTGATATATTTTAGACTACATTACATAGATGGAAGGATGGATCTCAGAAAGAAATTACAATGGAGAAGAAGGAGGAGATGGAATTTACAGACTAATAGAACAAATAATCATAGAATCCTTATGATCATAGTGTCTACTTTCTCATAATTTGTCTTTTTGCTTGAGTTGGGACGATCTTTGAAATTTTAGATTTAGATACTCTTCCTCTCTCTATTTACAAATAATAATGAGCTAATGCACCACAAGGCTTATTTATAGCTCTTCCTTCTAGAGAAAACCACTTCTTGTTTCTTTAAATTGATTCACATATTCTTTATACCACTTCTTGGTTATTGAGTGGTTTTATTTATTTAAACAAACGAGGCTTTCACATTTATAAAAATTATTCCCAACTAAAATCAATTAAGGAGGTGCTAGGCACGTGCCCCTTGTCTGACCAACCTGACCCTGTCTTGGAACTTGTACTTTAAGATACTTACACATCTTTTTCCACATGTTTCCCATGGAATATCATAACTTGTTTAGGTTTCTTCTCAACTCATCCAAGTCTATAAATATATCATATGATGGTGGAGTTAGGCTCTTAAAAATCAACTGGAGAGTGCACAATGATGTAAAATCTCCAGCCAACATATTCATCATGTCCTGACCTTTTAGAGATCCCTCCAATTTAGCAAACCTATTTTCATCATTTCTCCTGTGATTCAAAATATTATGATAGTTGTTCGTTGAATACAGGTTTATATAACCATCCAAAAAACTAGGCAACCCATAACTATTGACTTGTTTGAAGATTTTCTTAAATGAAGCTATCTCACCAGTCAACTCATGTACCTTGCGCTCTATACTCTGCATGAGTTTTTTTTTAGCTAAAACCTTCTTTGCATCCATTACGAGGCTGGTCCTATATTCCATATTTAAATTCTTAAGCTCCTCTTTATATATGCTATTTGGGAACTTAATTAAATCAACATCCTCCTTTGGTTTCCCCTCCAAATTTGTAGCTATAACCTTGATCTCTTTGAAAACTTGAAACATCAATTCATACTCTTCTTGCATTAGCTTAAATTAATCCCAATTCTTGAAAACTATTTCTTCTATCTCATCCTAAACCAAGTGTTTGGATCCCTTAAATGATGTTTTACTAGTGACCCTTCGTCTCATCTAATCCAATTCATGTTCAAATTGTTCCTTTACAATGCCAATTTGTTGTAAGAGTACCTCCCTACTTGATCTAAAAATGATAAAGGCTTGTATTCTTGAAATATTTTGCAAAGTTTTAGTTAAGTGTTCTTATGCAAAAGGATAAGTTTGCAAACACAAATTTTAGAGAAAATTACACATTCAAGATGCAGATAATAAATAGCAAATAACAGTGAACAGTAAACACATAACACAACAAATGATAAAGGAGTTCACCCCTCTCTTTGGCTACATCTCCTGGTCCAGCTTCCAATGGATCTTTTATATTATTTGGTCAAAGTGATAAAATCTGTGCTTTACAATGATCAAAATGCCAAATAGATGGCTCCAGTGGCTTCATAACATCACAAAATCCCTAGCTGGGCTTTTTTGGCACCTGATTTGGCCAAAAATTGAAGAAGATAGGCTTCCTGGAAGTTTCCCCTTCAAACTTGTTGTCTCTGGTTCGCCAAAATGCACCTTTGTGTGTCCAACCGAGCCTCTGCACATTTTTCCATGCTTAAATCTAGCACCACACACATACCCGCAAAATGCATGCAACTGTAGAATGGTTAGGGAACCTAGCCCCCCTAACCGCAGAGGCATTGGGCGCATGGGCCATGTGACCACGTCCCCGCGCACCAAAAAGACTCATTTTCCCCACGCGTATGATCAAGTGACAAGTGTCAACGCATTTTGTTTAACCGTTGCATGGTGTAATAACTCCACGCATTAAAAGACAGGGTCATATGACAACACACAAAACCGCGGGCTAGGGCTAAGCCCTAGTCCAGACCTGCGCCGAAATAACCCAAAGTTCAATTCATATAGTTTTAAAAACATTATATGTTAAGAATCATATGGTGGGTGCACTAGTTGGGTGGCCCTTCCCAAGGATTTAACCTTTCCTAAAGGTCGCGTGGTCGAGTCCTGCAGACTCCACAAACTTTTAACCACTACCCAAGGTGCCACGTGGCACCAAACCATTTTCCATAAGTGTGCCATGTGTCGAAATCTGATTCATCCTCATGACTGCCAACTATCTACCAACTCAACACCTGCCACATCAGCGTACGACTTTGCCAACTCAGCACCTACCATGTCAGTGTACGACCCTGCCAACTCATCATCTGTACGGACTATACAGTCAGCAAATTTTTGCCTGTTTGGCAATTTGAACAGAATGCGATATCTCACTCATTCGATGTTCGTTTGAACCCATTCGAATTGCATTGGGTTCGTGACAATGAGGCCTACGCACCCATTCAATTTGAAGCAATTCTGAGCACTTTGAATTTTGAGCAAAATTTGATCCCCTGGATCACACCTCCCCATTGGAAAGATTTTGGACCTCCAAAAGTCTACTTTCAGTCTATCTCAAGATGAGGGTATAGTTCCCTCACCTTCCCAACCTCAATCCACTTGGCTTTGCTTGGATTTGTGCCTTTAAGACCAATTCGAGGATATTCCACATTTCCCCGTTTAGAAGTCCTCATCCTCCTGTCAAGGATTGTGTCTTCATGCAGTTCTGTAAGATATTCTGGTGAGAAATCATCTATAGAAGGAATCTGAACATGTTCTCTTTGATCATCAATCAAAGGAGGCTCATACAATTTCAAATTATCAACATTGACAACTGCATACATTTGCATATAAGGAGGCAAATCCAAATGGAAGGCATTGTTACCAATGTTTTCGAGAACCTTGAAAGGCCCATATCTAATTGGTTTCAGTTTTTTACCTTCTCCTTTAAGCTTCTCCTTGCTAATGTAAAGCCAAGATTCATCTCCTACTTGGAAACGTTGATCAACATGATGCTTGTCATGTCTTGTCTTGTACTTGGCTTGACTCTTTTCCAACTGTTCTTGTACCATTTGATGTATCAACTGAATTTGTTCAATGAACTTTTCTGCCCTATCAATGTCATATTGACCATCAATAGCAATCTCTTTCCCAAAGATAAAATCTAAAGGAGATTTGGGCAAATAGCCAAAACATGCTTCAAATGGCGATGTTTGAGTTGAAGAGTGCTTAGCTCGGTTGTAAGCATGTTGAATGTAGTGTAAATGCTCATCCCAAAGTTTAGGATGCTTGCTGCAATAAGCACGAACAAGATGCACCACTGTTCTATTGACCACTTCTGTTTGACCATCGGTTTGCGGATGAAAAGTTGTGTTTTTTTTTAGTTCAGTGTCCATGAGTGCCCATAAACTTGACCAAAAGTTCCCAATAAATCGAGAATCTCGATCAGAAATAATAGATTTAGGCAACCCAAAATGTACCCAAACATGCTGAAAGAACATTTGTGTTGTTTTCTCAGCTGTAACCTGCTTCTTATAGGGCATCAAAATACACATTTTGCTAAAATGATCAACCACAACATAATGATAATCATGATTTTTTTTAGACATAGGTAGACCTCCTACAAAGTCCATAGAAATGCTTTCCCAAGGACGAGAAGGAACCGGAAGTGGAGTATACAAACCCAACTTTCTATTGCTAGGTTTGCTTGTAGCACATAACGAACATCCTCTAGCATATCTTGAAACACTTTCATTCATTTTAGGCCAATAGCAATACCTTTGCAAATTAGCCACCGTCTTGCCTACACCAAAGTGACCAACAATAAGAGAAGAATGAGCTTCTCTTATTATGTTGATTCTTTCACCATGTGGAATACATAGCTTGCCAAGATGATACAAATGATTATAATGCACATGGTAATCCAATTCCTCAACATGGTTAGAATGACACAAAGTTGCATATACTTCTTTAAAATCAACATCTAAAGCATATTGCTCAACATAGCTCTCATTCATGATAGGACTATGCTTAAGAATAACTAAAGCACTAATAATAGGCCTTGAAAGCATATCAACAACTTTGTTATAAATGCCCTTCTTATACCTTATGACCAAGTGGAATTATTGTAGAAAACCCATCCATCTGAAGTGCCTTGCATGTTGTAGCTTTGTTTGTGATTGTAAGTATTGCAATGGTTGATGATTTGTGTGAATGATGGTTTCTTTTCCCAACAAAAAATGTTTCCATTTTTTCACACTTTGCACCAATGCATACAACTCCTTATCATAAGTAGGATAGTTAATCACGACACCATTAAAAGTTTCAGAATGAAAACAAATGGGCTTACATCAATTTGGATTTCAAAAGGTTGTCTCAAATTTGGAAGAGCAAGAACTGGGGCTGAACTGATTTTCTCCTTCAAAGTATCAAAAGCCTTTTGTTGCTTGCCTCCCCATTGGAAAACTTGCTTGACGCTTGTCACTACATGTAATGGAGCTGCAATTGAAGAAAAGTTAGCAATAAACTTTCTCCAATATTGGGCTGCTCCCCAAAAACTTCTTACCTCTGTCACATTGTTGGGCTTGGGCCACTCCAATATGACTTTGACCTTGGAGGGATCAATTTTCAGTTCTCCTCCACCAACAATATGCCCCAAGTAAATAAGTGAGGTTTTTCCAAACTCACATTTAGACATCTTCAAAAACAACTTTTATTTTCTCAAAACATCTAAAACTTGCTTTACATGCATAACATGCTCTTCACGAGATTTGCTAATAATCAAAATGTCATTCAAGTAGACAATAACACAATCATCAAGAAAAGGCCTTAAGACATCATTCATAACTCTCATGAAAGTAGCAGGAGCATTGCAAAGTCCAAAAGGAATTACCATCCACTCAAACAAACCTTGCTTTGTTTTGAAAGGTGTCTTCCATGTGTCTCCTTCGGCAATCCTAATCTGATGATATCCGCTTCTCAAATCCAACTTAGTAAAATACTTAGCATCTTTCAATTGATCAAGCAAATCATTAATTCTAGGAAGAGGATAGCAATTCTTTACCGTAATCTTGTTCAAGGCCCTAAAATCTACACACATACGCCATGTACCATCTTTCTTTGGCACTAACACAATTGGAGATCCACATGGCGATGTGTTTGGCATGATGACCCCTTTGTTAAGCAACTCTTGGATTTGTTTTTTAATTTCAGCATTCTCCATGACTGACATCTTGTACATACCAATGTTTGAAAGAGGACAATCTTGCTGCAATTGTATTTCATGTTGGATACCCCTTCTTGGAGGTAATCCCTTTGGTTCCTGAAACATATCATCATATTGGGTAACAACCTCATATAGATCATATTTCAACTTTGCATCACAACCTTGGAAAACTTCTTTTTCAACATTATCTTTGGGTTTAATCATCAAGAGAACAAAATTCTTACTAGCATTGACTAATCTCTTCATTTGTCCCGCATTTATAAGTGACAAATTCATCTTATTTGTATGTGCTCTAACAATGTACTCAACTCCATTTTTAAACAAGTGGTACTTGTTCTCATGACGATGAAAGATGGCTCTCCTATCATATAAGTATGGGCTTCCCAACACAATACCAAAAATATCCAAAGGAATAACATCAAGCTCTACCTCATCTATAAAATTTGCAGTGATGGCAAAACTAAGTCTACACCTTCTTGTCACCTGCAATTTAGCATTGTCACATATCCAACCTAGAGGGTATGGTTTAGGATGTGGAATAGTTTCCAAATTTAATTTCTTGACAGTGTCTTCAGATATAAGGTTTTCTTGAGATCCAGTATCAANTTCTTGACAGTGTCTTCAGATATAAGGTTTTCTTGAGATCCAGTATCAAAAAGAGTATCTATCTTGGTATGCTTTGAAACAACCCTTATGTGAAAAAGTTATATTCTTTCTTTTTCTTGTCGAGTTTCATTGAGATTACTACTACTTGAAGAACTAGTACCTGCAATAGAACCCTTACCTTGATAACCCATGGCTGTAATTTTTGTTTCATCACCCAAATCAGAACCTAAATCATGTTGTATGGTTGCAACAGTCTTTGGCTTCCCTTTGTTGCCGAAATTTTTGTGTCTTTTTTCAGGATGAAGTTTCCAACAATGGTCTTCATCATGGCCATCCTTTGAACAATGTTTGCATGTAAAATTTTCTCCCTCTTTCTTAACAGAAGCATTCTTTTTTCCATTTCCCTTGAACTTCCTCTTTCCCTTGTCTCCATGACTCAAAGCCTTCTTGTTTCCCTCATGAGTTTCATTCCTTCCTCTTGCTTCCAAATGAGTTTCCTGAACACAAACTTCATCTAGATTTGAAGGGTTAAACATGAGTATTGTATGTCTCAAGTAACTATGTAAAGCTCCAATGTATATGAGTAAAGTTTCTTGAGAAGACAAATATACTCCCAAAACCAAATCTCTTCTCCTAAATTCTTGAGTAAAGATTTGCACATTTTTCCCTTTAGCTTGTCTAGAATTTTGCCAATCCATAATAGCTTTCTGCATATATGCTAATGGATAAAATTGTTTTTTAATTGCAACAATGAAATTATTCCAAGAGGTTAAAATTTTACCATGTTTCTTCATGTCCTCTTGAGTCTTGGCTTCCCATCGAATGAGTGTTGCACTATCCAATCTTAAAGAAGCAAGCTGAATCTTAGTTTCATCATCTTGAATTCTTTGTATCCTACAATACACCTCAATCTGAAGAATCCAGTTATCTAATTTCTCAACATTTACCTCTCCATTGTACATTGGCAATTCAAATTTAATATCAAGCTTTAACAAAGGAATTTGTGGAGGAATTTTACCATGTCCCCTTGGATAATTTGGAAGAGGTTTTGAACTGGTAGAAGAAGTGGAAGATGGAGGTGAGGGAGGTGGAGTATCACCATTCCCTCCATTTCCTTTTGGAGTTTTATCACCACTGTCTCCCTTGTTCTTTGAAGGGTTGGAGCCTTCACCTTGCAACCTTGCATTCCTTTCTTCCATCAAGACTTTCATCATTTCTCTCATTTCCATGAAATCCTTTCTGAGATCTTCATCTTCTGAAGGGAAATTTTCATGACTCTCTTCATGAGCCATACTTGGTGAATGCCTCCTTGAAACTTGAGGTGATAGTATAGTCTTTCTTATTGAAGGATGAGAACTTGGCTCTACAAGTTGACCTTCTCCTCTTGTGAGTTTCAACCTTGTGAGCATCAGAAAACAAACACTTGCAAATAATCAAGCCTTCAAAAACCTATGCTCCGATACCAACTTGATCTAAAAATGATAAAGGCTTGTATTCTTGAAATATTTTGCAAAGTTTTAGTTAAGTGTGCTTATGCAAAAGGATCAGTTTGCAAACACAAATTTTAGAGAAAATTACACATTCAAGATGCAGATAATAACCAACAAATAACAGTGAATAGTAAACACATAACACAAAAAATGATAAAGGAGTTCACCCCTCTCTTGGGCTACATCTCCTGGTCCAGCTTCCAATGGATCTTTTATATTATTTGCTCAAAGTGATAAAATCTATGCTTTAAAATGCTCAAAATTCCAAATAGATGGCTCCAATGGCTTCAGAACGTCCAAAAACCCCTAGCTGGGCTTTTTCGACACCTGATTTGGCCAAAAATTGAAGAAGATAGTCTTCCTGGAAGTTTCCCCTTCAAACTTGTTGTCTCTGGTTCGCCAAAATGCACCTCTGTGTTTCCAACCTAGCCTCTGCACGTTTTTCTGTGCTTAAACCCAACACCACGCACATACCCGCAAAATGCACGCAACTGTAGAATGGTTAGGGAACCTAGCCCCCCTAACCGTAGAGGCGTTGGGCACATGGGCCATGTGACCACGTCCCCGCGCACCAAAAAGACTCATTTTCCCCACGCGTATGAGCAAGTGACAAGTGTCGGCGCATTTGGTTTAACCGTTGCATGGTGTAATAAATCCGTGCATTAAAAGATAGGGTCATATGAAAACACACAAAACCACGGGCTGGGGCTAAGCCCCAGCCCGGACCTGTGCCGAAATAACCCAAAGTTCAATTCATATAGTTTTAAAAACATTATATGTTAAGAATCATATGGTGGGCGTGTTGGTTGAGCGACCCTTCCCAAGGCTTTAACCCTACCCATAGGTCATGTGGTTGAGTCCTGCGGACTCCAAAAACTTTTAACCACTACCTAAGGTGCCACGTGGCAGCCCATGCCTAGGCCACGTGGTGCCAAACCATTTGCCATAAGTGTGCCATGTGTTGGAATTTGGTTCATCCTCATGACTACCAATTGTCTGCCAACTCAACACCCGCCACATCAACATACGACTCTGCTAACTCATCATCTGTACGGATACTCTTTCATGCCTCAACTGCTTCTCAGTCTTGAGAGCCGGTCCCCTCATCATTTTCTCCCTTGTAGTGGACTGAAACAAACCTCTATACATCATTTCAATATTATGTCTATGTATCTCAACCATGTCTCCAGGTTGAACATTTTTTAGGGGAAAATTAAACTCAATGGATTTATAGTCTGCAGGTGCACGAGGTCTATGTACTTTAGACTCTAACACTGCCAATTTCAATGTATTTTCCCTATAATCCATGGATGGAAGTAATTTAGTTTGAGAATTCACTGGAGGGCACAAATCCCTTCTGATATCTTGATTACCCCTCCTGATATCAAAATAATAAGTAAATAAAGAGGGATAACTCTAAGAAGATCATTGTGCAATAGTATGAATAGATTCTCCAACTGACATAATAGATGAAGGGAAGTGTTGTATGGTGAAAGGAGGAGGTACAAAGGCATATGATAACTATTCTTCACTAGGTCCTTATATTAATTTGAATACACTTTTTCCTTTGTCCAAAATTTATGTGATAATTGTTGAAATATTGGCCAATACTAAGAGGGGGGGGGGTGAATGATTATTGCTTCTTCTTTTATAATTTTAACAATTATTAATTAAAAAATTAATTAATCATAACTATTGATCAACAAGAATGTACTGAATACATAAATTTAAATATAACAATAACAAGTACAAGTTACAATTATGTGAGAGACACCAATCTCGTCTGAGCACCAACTCAAGGAGACACGAATCCCGTACTTTTAGAGCACCAACTCTAGGAAGCACAAACTCCCTTGTTTCATATCACCAACTCTAGGAAGCACCAACTCCCTTGTTTCAGAGCACCAACTTTAGGAATCACCAACTCCCTCATGAAACAAGATTTAACCTTCAGAGGACTGCAATCTTCTCGAGCTCCTCCCTACCACCCTCACTTCATAAAATGTTTATAGTTTCTTTCTTGGACTCTGCTCCTTCTTTTGATCTTATTATGTAGACTACATAGACACTTTCCTTACCATTTTTATTTGTTTATATAGTCTCTCAAGAGGTATATGATATTGAAACAATGTGTCTTTTTGTAAGAGAGAAAATGAACCAATGTGTCTTTTTAATAATAAAACATTGCACCTCTTCATTTAATTAACAAAAATGCTGACGTTTTTGTTTATTAATTGATTTTAATTTAAAAAGGAGTCCAAATCAGACATTGATTTTTCATACAATATTATGGAACGAAAAAAATGAATTTTAAAATTCTACAACATGGGTTTTGTGCATAACATGCCCAATTATCTGACACACGAAGAATTACCCTAGAAAATGTGCTATATGGATGGTACATGAGGTTCTTTGAAGGAAAGGTTATGTGATTTTTATACCAGATCCTTAACACTTGCTGTATTCTATTGAAGCACCATGTTTGACCCTTTCATATTGTATTTGGAGCACAACAACTTCTTTTTGAGGTTCCATTGTAAAGGTCTTCCAATGATATCTTCATGGAGTGAACAATCCCTTCACTTCTATTTAATTTATTCTTCTGTGAATGGATGCCAGTAACATAACTCAACATAAACTTTTGCTAGGATATTGATATGAATACATAAACATTAATAAAGTTCTTGGTGACCATATTTATCCTCTTTCCATCAATGCCAACAACATACACTATGTCCAATATTGACCATATTGGTCTCTTTTCACATCAATTCCAACACCATTTCCAACAATAATATCATCTTTTTCTATCCCTTCCTCATGATTAGACCTTTTTCTTATCCGTTCATCAGTCTCCATCTCATATTTCAAGTCCGAGAAAGTCCTCTTCCCCAAGATTACTTCCTTCTTTTGATACGTCTCTTAATCTTTTGTGGAGTCTGGTTGATATAAATACTATCATGGATATTCCACTGGAATAGTTCGTCACAACATATATGATAAATAATTGAAAATCTTTACTATTAAGGTTATTTTTCCTTTAGATCTCAGACTCTTGATTATTGGTTTTCTTCTTAAAACAACATATGAAATAGTTCAAATGCGAAAAAATAGAGAACATAAATAAATACACACACCATCCACAAATAAACACAATATATGATCTGGGAAACCCATTATGGGAGAAAACCCAACTAGAAGGTGAGGTTTCTTTGTTGATCTCTTTTCTCTAGTATATAAATGATGCAAGTACAAAGAAAGAGGAACTCTCTATGGAGTTTTCTTTGACCTATGGCATGTATGGATGCTACAAATTTTCTCCTCCTCTTTTATGCTCACATAATACCACTCTCATATGTTTTTCTTAGATATGGAACAAGATAGAATGAAAAATAATGGAACCCCTTCCCCTCCTGGTGGCCTAGTATTTAATATAGCCCGATAGCCATCTAGAGGTAGGTTTTCGACTTCCTCAACCCTCAATTGTGATAGGGTTTTGGAAATTCTATAATATTCTTGAAATTCCTCACATAGTTAGCCCCATATGCATGAGTAATGGGGACTGGCATGGCATCCTCTCGTACCATGGTGGTCAACATGATAGGTCAACTTGCAGGAGGCATAAATTTTTCATAGGAACTCTGATTGATGCACGATATACACCATTGGAATGGTATCAGAGTGTAGAACATCATAAAGGGGAGGGGATTATGTTTGAGACACTCAACCCCCAAAAATACTTTTAATTCCTCAAAATAGCTCTTGAAGTTTTCGGACCCCAATTTTCTAAACTGGGACCTACTACGAGAATGACTCTGCAAGTTGATTCCTCCAATTTTTTTCACTCTGAAAGCATCGAGATAGATGAAATATAATATAATGATCTAATATGAATCATACCTCCCCATTTAGAGAGGATTTTGGTTCCCAAAATATTTACTGAATGAGGTGAGGAAATTTTTCCTACAACTTCTCCCTAGAGTACCACTTTGTTTTGATTGGAAGTTGTCCTCTCAACCCAATTTTCCAAAGGTCATACTACCATTGTCTTGTAGTTCTGGATTGCTTCTGCAAAAAAATTTCCTCTGTTAACTCTGCCTAATATTCTGGTGATAAGTCCTCTATGGAAGGTAGGATCTACTCCTCCTCCTAATCCAACATGGAAGGCTCATAGAGTTTGAGATTCTCCATATTCACTACTGACTAAATGCGCATGTATGGGGGTAGCTGAGTTTGTAGGAATCATATCCCACCTTTTCCAATACCTCAAAAGAACCATATTGTTGTTGGAGTAGGTCATTTTGGGTAAGCTTTGTGAATCACGTAGGAGTGGACCATGCTACAACACAACAAAGGAGCAATACGCACATAAGACAATTAAATCATTTTCAGGAGCCACCGCGCAAAAGGAGGAAGTTAGTTAGGAGTTTTCCGAATTTTTTTCCACATTGTAACGGGATAAGCATCAATGCATATGTATAAATATGTATGTGTTTTTGGGTAGGGGATATAAAATGAGGGAGTCAATCAATTAGTGAGTTGATCGATGAGAGATTTAGGAGAAGAGTTATGTGTGAGCTGAGTTGGTTGATAAGTATGAGCCGAGTCGAAGATCAATTGGGAGGAATGTGTGCACTGCAACATAGAATTACTTGGGAAGTTTTGGGTTTTTACTGAAGATCATTGTATGAGCGCAGTGCACACACATTGTAAGGAAGACTATGCATGAATAATATAATAAGACAATCATTGTGGACATAGCCCATTTTGGGGTGAACCATATTAAATCCTTGTTTTATGATGTGTATGTTGTTATGATGTGTTTTTCTTTCTATTCATTGTGCACATATAATGGATGATTGATGGTTAGTATGAATATGTCTCTAATGGTTTCACGCATATGTTGAATAGTTAAGTAGGATGATTATGTCAGATATTATGGTACTATTATGGTTTTGCGCACAAAATATATGAATGAATGTTAAGTAAATAGTAAGGATGAATGCCTCATATTTCCCCATGACTGTGGAAACATGGTTCCTCTAGTCCGCATAGGTACCTTGGGTGAGACTTCACCTTCTTGTGGATGATGTCGAAAGGGCCGATATCTTGGGATTTTTTGGTAGATTAATGTTTAACCTCGGGTCTTCCCACTGTGTGCCAAAAAATGGTTCCATTGTTGGGACTAGGATCTACGAATGAGGGGGATGTGGAGGCCTACTAAGGAGGAGATCGAAGAATGGTTGAATACAAAGGAGATCGAGTTTACAGTACATCATAATCATAATCCAAGGATCAACACATAAGAGTGGTTACAACAATATGTGTTTACAAATTTGCATGAAATTTTCTTCGCTGACTTTTCGAATATTTTAGCTAAGTGAATCCAGAGATTTGTTGAATAGATCAAAATATATAAAAATTTTGTTTTGAGGAACTGGACCACTGAATAGATCTGATAGGTTAATCCAATAAGAAATAAGACATCACACACAGTTGATCACTGGTTAGATAACGTGTTGGGAGGTTACATTACTAAATTTTCCATAGATTGTACTCAATCATATAGTGCTGTTGAGAGGAAATTATTTAAAGGACTGCATGGAAGATAACTAAAGTCACTATATATGTGGATTAATATGTTTTTGTGCGACAAAAGAGTTTAGAAAATGAAATCTGATTTCTAAGCACCTTCACACACATAGGGGAACTGGGGGTTGACCAAGGAATGATATGAGCATAGAGAGGGATGAAGAGAAGGAATGAGGAACACATGGGCTGAGGATGTCAAGAAAACAAGAGTGTGTGACGAATTAAGGGAGTGAAGTGTTGTGTAGTGGTAAGAGATTTAGACCAAATAAGAAGAGGATTGTGGTTGAGAGAGAGGGGCAACACAATGAGATCGAGGAAAGAGACACGAATGCAATATTGTAGATCGAAGGGAGTCTACCCAAAGATGAAGAAAATATCCATCAAATCATTCTAGTAGAAGAGGGTCCTACTCATATCAAACTCTGCATCGAACCCATGAACCCATGTGCATCACCAATAACTGAGGTAAGATCATACGTTTTGTCAATTGTAGTTAGTGAAGGAAGTAAATATAGTAGTATAAATAGTCAAAGTAGTGGAAGTAGTACATTGAGTGAGAATTAGTTAGTGTTGTCAGTAAATAATATCGTGTAGAATACGATGGCGGGGGTATTTCCCAACTTAAATATGCCTCTCTTTCAAGGGGTCGATTCAGAAGACCTATAACAACATTTGTTCATTTATGACATAATATGGATTGTAAATAACATCCAGGATGATGATGTGAATATTGTGCAGTTGGTGATGACCTTCAAGGATCATGCACTATTATGGTATATGAAATATCATAATACTACACCTGTGGGCCAGGCGAGAACATTGGAAAAGGTAAGACAAGTCTTCTTGAAAGAATTTCAAAAGCCTAAGTCTCAGTTGAAGTGCATTATAGAGCTGAAGAAGATCAAATAGATAGTAAATGAATCAGTGTGGGACTACGATCAAAGGTTTAGGATACTAAAAGATTGATTGATATTCCATATTCCATATGAACAACACCGAGAGTGGTTTATTGTAGGATTGTTACCGCATATCCGCTGCCCTTTGACACATCATAAGATTGTGTCACAGTTATAGGATCTAGAAATTTCTATGATATTGGAAGTGTCCCCTGTAGGAGAAAATAACATGGGGATGGATCAAGTTCAGTCACAACTGGCCGCTATGACTATTCAGTTACAAGAAATTATGAAAGGAAAATAAAAGAGAGAGGGAGTCTGGTGTATTACATGTAGAACAGAGGGACATCTTAAAGATGAATGTCCAAATTTTCAACAATATTTGAATAAGGGATATCCAAATCCATTGAGGTTATGGTGTGAGATTTATAAGATGGTGGGTCACCACCCTCATAATATCCCATTGATGCAGAAGTACCCGAGTACTTCTATAAATTTATTTTGTAACTTTTTCAAGTCTTTCGGTCATGGAGAGAAGGATTTTCGTGCATTTTATTTGATGAGAGAATGCACTGTAGACACATATACAGTACAAGGAGAAGAATCATAAGGGGGATCTCTATAGTATAATACTCCCATATGAGGTTATAATAAAGGAGAAATAGGAGGCTTAATAGGTCGTGGAAGAGGAGGCTTTGGTAGAGGAAGAGGTCCAATCATATGTTATAATTGTAATCATCCTAGACATTTAGCACGAGACTATACTTATTATAGAGCGCTAGACCATGCGATAGAGGATTTCCCACAATTGATTGTGAAATCAAAAGAAAAGAGGAACTCCAATGTACAAATGACCGTAGAAGAAGCATGTGACAAACAATCTAATATAGTAGAAGTTACATGCGGAGGGACAAGAACCAGAGTGGATGCGATAGATAAATGGAATAGAATCCACCAGTGGGTAAGGAAAGAAATCGATCCTCTTCTGTTGTTTGATATGAGAAAAGAGAAAGAGGCATATCAATAAGAAATAAAATATTTGGTTGGAGCAGAATGGATAAATTCAACTTCATCTATGCCACCTTTTTATGATAGACCATTGGTGTATGATATGCCTCCAGTATATGACCATTCAAAAAGACAAGGTGAAAAGGTAAGCACTTTGAAATATTTCTTAAGAAGTTGTTTATAATTAATGAAGGATGAATCTTATTTAAGCATGCTTCGTGGAATGATTGACCATTGTGCCCAAGAGAAAGAGATGAAAAGCAGTCAACCATGCGCACCATAAGAAGATAACAAATACAAAGTTTTGACTCATTGCACAGATAGGGAACTATGACCTGGATAATATCATTCTAGATCTAGGCTCTGATGTGAATTCCATGCCAAGGCTAACTTGGAAGATGATGGTCCATTCGAAGATGATTTGGTCTCCTATCCAATTGAGATTAGCAAACCAACATAAGATTGTTCCAGTTGGAAGGTTGACATGGGTAAGTATCAATATTGATGGAGTGTGCAGTGTTGCAGACTTTGAAGTCATCGAAATCCTAGATGGAAGTACAACTTATCCAACAATATTGGGACTTGATTGGAAATTTTATAATCAAACTATCATTGATCTAAAGAAAAGACATGATATTTGAGGTAGAAGACTTAAATGTTATTGTGCCATTAGATGCTACTGAAGGAAGGAGATATTTAGAGCTAACAAAGAGAAATGAACTTGACACTTTGTATAATATGAATGCGTAGATGGATAATTATGTGAATCTTACAACTGAAGGCGTACTTAGTTGGAGAATTAAAAGTTCATGTGTGTCAGACTTAGAAGAAGCTCTGGAAATTTGGCAACAAATATTGCAGGGGGTGTCTACAAGAAAATGTGCTAGGATTACTCATGCGTTCTGATGGATCGAAACTGAAATAGTTGAACCTCCAAGGTATGATGGACTAACTGATGTAGTTTCTTTTATAAAATATTTTGATTTGGAAATATAGGATCAACAAAGAATACTAGATTTAGATGTTGTACTGAAAGAAACCCCTGCAAGATGGTGGGCTACGCACAAAGATGTAATAAGCGATTGGCATCAATGAAAAAGGTTATTACAAGTCATATTTGGAACAAAGAATGAAATTATCAAGATGAATTATAATGGATTAAGTTTCCCAATAGACCATATTACGAATTATACTGCAACATGGACATCGACACCTAAACAAGAATGGACACATTTATTTGTGCATACTCTGGACACTACTCTAAATAATTGGTACATAGAACCAGAAGTGCGTAGAGGGATAGGAGATTAGGAAGAGTTGATCAGGAAATTCAAGGTAACATTTAGTTTTGCAAATAATAATCCTTTGATTGACTCAACCTTGAAAGTTATCGAGAATAATATTTTTGCATCAAAAGATTCACTAGGGTCCATACCTTTGTGCTGGATAGGCATTTTGGATAAGTTTTGGTATCTACGCCAGAAGAAGTAAAAAATAAAAGACTGTTAGAAGATGGACCAGAGCACATGACGGGAGAGGAATTTAAGGATTCAAAGTGCGCGATAGAAGGATGTGTGATAGAGCAGTGTGAAATATGAGGAAAACAACTATAGACCATTAGGATTTTTGGGACATTTTTTTCCACTTTGTAATGAGATTATCCCTATTTTTTATGTATAAATATGTAAAGGTTTTTGGGAGTAGTATGTGGAAGTAATGTAATGTTGTTGAGAGATTGTAGCTCGAGAGATGAGAATTTGAGTCGAATAAAGGAAGGAGTTTGAGGTATGACTGAGGGGTGAATCTTGTTGTTGGATGTATGGGATGACCTAGTTTCTACCTTTAGGCTTCCAACAAAACCCTTCAAACCATCGACCCTTCTGGAGACAATAAGGAAACACTGCGCACAGAGTGCACAATGAAGTCTCACCCGAGATGGATTATGTGTGATTACTGGACCTAGATGTCTGCAATCATGGAAGGGATGTTTCTCATGGGGATGTTAGACATACTTTTCTCTACTTCAACATTCATCAAATATACCATTAAATAACCATATTAATTCATCAACATACATTCTACATACAATATCATACTAATCTAGTGCGTACTGCATTTTACTACTACTAGATTCATTGATTCATTTGTCATAAACCATTACAACACATAAAAGAGACATTCCACACAAAGACACATGTTTTTACCGTGGTTCAACCCATGGGCTACATCCACAAATATTTGGCATTATTTTCTTCTTTATTCATCTTCATCAAGTCATTGCGTTGCACACATTACATCAGAGGTGCATATGAAATGATCAAGTATAGGTGAGGATGGCCAGTGTCATACTAATCTCCATAGCTTGCAACCTGACCCTCAGTTACAATCCATAACTTTGTCTTCAAAACTGACTCAATAACATCTCCACATCTCTTAACCAAAAAATCTCTATCCAAAAACTTGATACCAAAAAGTTCTCTCTAATGATGATCTCCTAAGATCTTACAATACATATTTATACTACAAAACATGGTTAAAATCCATTACATCAATGACCAAAACCCTAACCCTAAGTGCATTAGGTTTGTCCACATTCCAATTTCCTACGCACGGTTGATCCACGTCTTTCTTATTTTCCTTTAAATTTATGCTTCCTCACATTGCTTTTCCTCATTACCTAGTGCACGTTCCTTTTCTGGTCCCTTCTATAATTTCTTCCTTGATTTCTATGTTGTTCCCCAAAATAGCCTACACCAACACTTGCACTGCAACAAAAAAACTAGGCATAGGTAATGTTACTATTTCACATTTTGTAGTGCAATGTGCAGTTGTGAGAGAATTATCAATGAATAATAAAAGAAACCATATGTTGTGTATGTAGCCCAAGTTGGGTGAACCATGTTAAACCTGTGTGTTGTGATGTGTTTGCATTTTAGGATGCAATGATGATAAATTCTTAATATTTTGGATGTGTTATTCATATATTCTCTTACAATGTCGTGCAATGAAGTAATTGGTAATTGAATGAACATAGAGTAAAGGAATGTTGCACACATGGTTTGACGCATAATAAGTACTATTAAGTAATGGAAACTATGTGCACATGAGTAAATGATATGTTGAATTCCTCGCTTCCCCTCATCACTACAGAACCTTGGTTCCTGCAGCCCCTATAGATGCCTCGAGTGATACTTCACTTTCTCTGCAGGTGATGCCGAAAGGGATGATGTCTAAAGGCTTTGTTGGTATTTGAATGATTAACCCTAGGTTTTCCCACTGCGTGCCAACAAATAGTTTTGTTGTCGAGACTAGGAACTATGATTGAGAGGAATGTTTTAGAGGCCAAATAAGGAAAAAATTGAAGAATGGATAGAGAGGAAGAAACAAGACTTTTCCAGAGAACCAAATAGAAACCCTTGACTTAGCGATGAATAGTGGTTACAAAGGTATCTTTTCACAGATCTTCATGAAATTTTCTTTGGCGAATTCCTGATACTTTTGAACAAGTGGTTAGAAAGGTTAGTTGAGAACGGTGGGAGATATAGAGATGAAGCTTCAAGAAACTGGACCCCTGAAGTGATCAAACAATTGAACGCAGTAAGAAATACAATTTCTTGCGTAGTAGATTTTTGGTTGAATAGTATATTGGGGGGTTATATTACATAGTTTGTAATAGATTTCACACAATATTATAGTGTCATAGAGAGGGACTTTTTGTAAGGTACCATATCTATTATAATATCATGAAACATAAATATTGTAGAGAATAAAAATGGAACAACACAATATATGAAGCCACAACACCAAAATAATACCTTTATTGATAGGAAACAATGTTCACTTGCCTCTTTGAGGGGGAAATCTCTAGTAGAGCAACGCTCTATTGCAATAATTCTCAAGACAAAACTTATCATACCATCTACTCCTATTTATACTAAATCTATATATCAGAAAGAATAATCTAGAGGAAGATCCTTCTAGAGACAAAATCTTCTATTGAGTCTTCTTACATTTGACTTATTATTCCTTATTGCTAGGCCTTATTAATATTGCCCTTTATTACATGGAATTATATTATTCTACCTATGTGAGGGGTTAGATAGGTTAGGTCCCTAACATTCCCTCCCCCTTGAAGAAAAACCTTGTTCTCAAGGCTTAAGATGAGGAATTGTTGTAGAATGGTGGTTGACTCCCAGGTGGCATCTTCTGGAGTTGTATCTTTCCATTGAACTAACACTTCCTTGATGGTGCCATGAAAAAGATGATGCTCTATTGATGGGAATATGTGATCACCCACCAACTAAGAGGGAGAGTCTAGTTCGAGGTTGTCTACAATAACCTAAGTCGTTTGGGGTAACTCACCCTGATGAGTTTTACGACTCCGTTAGCCTTTGAGGGGACCTAGTCTAAGATATAGAAAGAAAAACTAATAATTCCTTTATAACTACCTACTATGTACATTAATACTAATTTTTCACACCTCTAACTACAAAATTTACAACATGTACAAGGATACAAGATTTCAGGGAAGTCTTGTGAAACTAGAGAGTTTGCAAAGAGAATTAAATCCCAGGAAAAATTATAAATAAGGGAAATTGGTATTAAAACACACTACTAATTCAATTTTGCAATCCAAACTAAAACATCAATGAATGCAAATTATAATGTTTGGACTTTAATGGACAAAGAATTTATGTTTCAAAGTGACGCATTCGTACTCCTCGGAGCATGTCGCCTCCTCCAGGACCTTCTTTCTCTCTCGGTCCGAAGAACGTAAATGTTCTTCTATTCCCTTATTGGAATGTCTACCCACATATTCTTCTTTATTCGATCCCCTTTTCTACACTCGGAAGATCGAAACTTCGCGGCTTCGCAAGTTCACTATCAATCTCTAGGCTCTCAAACCCCCGAGACCCGATGCGCCAGTCAACCACTGACTTTATTCTTCCCGCTATCGGGACTTTGCTCTATTGCGCCTCGCAACTCGCGACTCTAAAAAATTGGAGGTTCAATCTCCGATACGCGATAAGCCGAAATGCTGACCCTTGCAGTCTCGCTCCCTCGCGACTTCGCTTCTCGCAAGATTAAATAACTCCTGCCTCGACTTCCGAAGTCCGAGACACCGATACTCGGAATATCGCTTCTCGCACTCTCATGACTTCCATGGCCAAATCTTCTTCTCCTTTCCCGCGATGGACCGATAACCGATATACGGGTAGATCCACGCTCCTCGTGATCCTGATCGACGACTCTTGCTTCCCCGAGCTTCGAACCTTCTTTTGCTTCTGCACTGTAGCTTCCTTACACCCGCAAGATCCAATGATCCATGGCAACTCACGAAATCTCCTCGGAGGATTTCGTCCGTCAGGTTCTCCCTTCTTCAATCCACGAAACAACGAGCCGTTCTCCCACAGAACTCGCCACCCTGCACGTGACCCTACGACGTCTCTTGCAACCTTCAAGGCACAGATTTGTTCATCCCACCCTTCGACGAATTCTAAGGTCTATCCTTCCTGATATTTTCTCACAACTTTCGAGTCCCCTCAAGAAATTCCTTGCACGCAATCCTTGCGGAAAAACTTCAACAACAACTAAGTGTTGAATCCTTCGATCCTGCGCACTCCTGTAGCAAAAATATTTCAATCCCTTTGCTCAGAATCGCAACTCTGATTCTTCATCTAGCCTGCGCACGCCTTGCACGGATCCGGTGCCAATCTACACTTCTGAGAACTTAGAACCAAAGTTATTTTTATCTGAACCCTTCCATCAACGCACTCCTTGCGGACGATTCAACTGCACTCCTTCCAGGAATTCTCTGGTTGAAGATGGAGAAACAATTGAAACTAACTCCTTGTTCTCATAGACTTCAATTCACCCATGAAATCACATACATAGCATATAAAATCAAATGTATGACAAGAAGCAAACATTCATGAGCATAATATCATCAATACACAGAGAATAGACACACAACCATGGATTTGAATCAAAGCTTTCTTCTATTAATTCAATATTTGTACATGGGTGTTGTTCATACACTTCTCTGCATGATCTTCTCTTCCTGAATGATTTCAATAATAATACAACGTACAAAGGAGGGTGTCTATATCACGTTTCCCTCTCGAGCTCTAAAGCTATCAAATCTAAATTAAATATCCTATCTACTTTACATTAATTATCTTAAATACCTCATCTACTTAAGGACGTGAGCTATCCGCTCAAGGTCCATTACAATATACAAAGTGCGCTCCATTAAATCCACACATTAATGTTTGCAAAACAATATCAAGGTGATTTCAAAAAGAGATTTGTGCTGGCTTGTCCAGCTGTCTCCCGCTTTCCCGCTGGCTCGCTTGACGTGGGTGATGCTCCTGCATCATACTCCCTCGCTTGAAAAATTTCATGGGCTCCTGTCCATGAGCTCCTGCACGGTCTGTCCATGCTTCTGTATCACTGCTTCTCTCTCCCAGCTAGCATCCTCCACTGGGTGATTCTCCCACTTGACTAGATACTCGAAGTATTCTTTTCTTCTGGTCTTCTTACCCACTCGCTTGTCTAGTATGCATTCCATCTCTGATACCACTCTGACGCAGCCGTACTCCTCGGAGCACGTCGCCTCCTCCAGGACCTTCTTTCTCTCTCAGCCCGAAGAATGTAAATGTTCTTCTATTCCCTTATCGGAATGTCTACCCACAGATTCTTCTTTATTCAATCCCCTTTTCTACACTCGGAAGATCGGAACTTCGCGGCTTTGCGAGTTCACTATCAATCTCTAGGTTCTCAAACCCCCGAGACTCGATGCGCCAGTCAACCACTGAATTTCTTCTTCCCACTGTTGGGACTTCGCTCTATCGCGCCTCGCAACTCACGACTCTAAACAATTGGAGGTTCAATCTCCGATACGCGATAAGCCGAAATGCCGACCCTTGTGGTCTCGCTCCCTCGCGACTTCGCTTCTCGCAAGATTAAATAACTCCTACCTCGACTTCTAAAGTCCGAGACGCCAATACTCAGAATATCGCTTCTCGCACTCTCGCGATTTCCACGGCCAAATATTTCACTCCTTTCTTGCGATGGCCCGATAACCGATCTATGGGTAGATCCACGCTCCTCGTAATCCCGATCGACGGCTCTTGCTTCCCCGAGCTTCGAACCTTCTTTTGCTTCTGCACTGTAGCTTCCTTACACACGCAAGATCCAATGATCCACGACAACTCGCGAAATCTCCTCGGAGGATTTCGTCCGTCCGATTCTCCCTTGTTCAATCCACGAAAAAATGAGTCGTTCTCCCACAGAACTCGCCACTCTGTGCGCGACCCTGCGACATCTCTTGCAACCTTCAAGGCAGAGATTTGTTCATCCCACCCTTCGATGAATTCGAAGGTCTATCCTTCCTGATATTTTCTCACAGCTTTCAAGTCCCCTCAGGAAATTCCTTGCACGCACTCCTTGCGGAAAAACTTCAACAACGACTAAGTGTTGAATCCTTCGATCCTGCGCACTCCTGCAACATAAATCTTTCAATCCCTTTGCTCAGAATCGCAACTCTGAGTCTTCGTCTAGCCTGCGCACGCCTTGCATGGCTCCGGTGCCAATCTACACTTCTGAGAACTTAGAACCAAAGTTATTTCTATTTGAACCCTTCCATCAACGCACTCCTTGCGGACGATTCAACTGCACTCCTTGCAGGAATTCTCTGGTTCAAGATGAAGAAACAATTGAAACTAACTCCTTGCTCTCACAGACTTCAATTCACCCATGAAATCACATACACAACATATAAAAGAAAATGTATGACAAGAAGCAAACATTCATGAGCATAATATCATCAATACACAGAGAATAGACACACAACCATGGATTTGAATCAAAGATTTCTTCTATTAATTCAATATCTGTACATGGGTGTTCTTCATACACTTCTCTTCCTGAATGCTTTCAATAATAATACAACGTACAAAGTAGGCTGTCTATATCCCGTTTCCCTCTCGAGCTCTAAAGCTATCAAATCTAAATTAAATATCCTATCTACTTTACATTAATTATATTAAATACCTCATCTACTTAAGGACGTGAGCTATCCGCTCAAGGTCCATTACAATATACAAAGTGTGCTCCATTAAATCCATGCATTAATGTTTGCGCAACAATATCAAGGTGCTTTCAAAAAGAGATTTGTGTTGGCTTGTCCAGCTGTCTCCCGCTTTCGCGTTGGCTCGCTTGACGTGGGTGATGCTCCTGCATCACAAAGTTAATTTGCATCCACATAAAACTAAAACAAAACAATAACAAAAACTTACTAACTAATGTTGGCCAGTAATAAAGGGAATTTTTGACTTGTTCCTTCATGAGTAAAGCTGCCCCAACAACCTGTCTGTGAAGGAAAACCTATGGAAAAAAGTTGTGAAATATGAATATCATAGAAATATCCGAGGAAAGTCACTTCGATCAGATAATTAACATATGTTCAATGATACATGAAGGACAAGTTATTTTATTTGATACTTTGTGGATATTAAAATTACTTATTTGCCGAACAAAATGTAATTTCCAATCACAAATTTAATCATCGCAAGTTTAAAACATATAAACAAACTTGATATATTTTAATACTCGCATCACAATAATCACAAAGATCTTTTAATTATTGGAACAATAGACTATTGAAAATTAATCAGAGAAAATTAACAATATATTGTCGAAATAGGAAAAAGCTAAGTTTCAATCAATACATTATCAATTCTAGAAGAATATGAATCACAATAATAGATATTATAATAAAAGCTAAACCATTTCACTCACAAGGAAAAATCCATCAAGCAATCTGGAATTTCATATTCTTCTTCAAAAATAAACAATGGTCAATTATCCCAAAATTCCAACCATATTGTCACTGCCACATCTATGTCTATTTAAAAAAAATATGGATCAATCCTCCTATCAGCATGATAGGGGTGAATCCTTCAAAAACAAGATGTTTTGAATAGTATATCCTAACCTCTACTTAAAATAGAGAAGTCTGAAAATAAAAGAGCAAGTTGTTTCAACAACTTTGACAAAGTTGGTTGATATAACCACAAGGATTCTATATGATTGATCCATAACTAATTCTACACTATTTTAGGATGAAATGAAATATTGACAGCACCCAAATTTCTTCAACACTTTTGATAACGATCCCCTTCAATCCTTCCAAGACTTGTAAATAAAAAACAAGATTAATTAAAATCAATATAAAACTAATTAAAGGCTAGCTACAAAATCTTGGATTCTGTAGTTGATCTAAAAATATTATAAAATCAATATAAATCTAAATTCACATCAAAACAAAACAAATCAACACAAAATAAAGAATTTCATTACCATAAATTATACGTTGGAAATCGAAGATGCATGAAATTCAGATTCACCAATAATATTGACATTGGTGGATTTGTTAACAATAGTGTCTGGATAATTCTTTGGTTTCTTAATAGCTCGAGGAAAACCATGTTCTAAATTAGATCAACTGTTGATTTTCCCTCTTTAGTTCTCTATTTTTTTCTTGCATCTGATATACACACATCTGGAGATAAGGAACAATTGAAGAATACCTCTCAACCCATAAATGGCAACTGCTACAATTCCCATGATTTGAATTCGTTTTAGGATGATGGTTATTTCTGTCAGAGGGGTTTTTTGCTAAGAAATTACTCCTTAGGGTAGGACCAATACATGACAGGATTTAAAATCCAAAGATAAAATGGGGGGGGGGGGAGTTACCAACAAAGTCAAAAGGGACTTCCATGTTGGGCTTCAATTTTTCATCCTGATTTTTCACAAGGAATTTCATGATCTTAAACAATTATTGATTACTTTGAGGCTGCACTATGTTTGGATTTATTCCCTAGTATTCTAGATAGTCTTTGGCCAAAACTCTTATTATTAAAATCAATTTATTCCTTATTGTGGACCTGATATTTTGGTAGATAAATGTGTAAATCATTCTTTGAAGGGAATGATTGCTTGTCTTGTTTGGGGTAGTCCAAAGGTTTATTCTTTAATTGATTCAAGATTGATTCTAGAGACTAAGTCTGTACTAGCTTTTCCTTGATCTTGCTGCGAGTGACATTGGGAACAAGAATGATAGTTTCATCATGGATTGACCACTTGATAAGAGGGGAGTGAAGATAAAGGTTAAATCGAACCTCTTACTCATTGTTTTCAATATTCTGAGATAGATATGATTGCTCTACAACATTGAACTATTTCCTCAACCTCAATGGAAATCCTAAGAAGATATTCTTTAAAACAAAGGTCATATCTCTCATATCTTTGCATTTTTTAGGAAACTGTCTATTTGAGCTAAATGGGTTCATTTCTGAGATGGGTTTACGATGGTTTTATCAAATTCTCTTCTGTTTGGTCAGAATCCATCTTGCAAAATTATCTCTGTTATGCCATTACAGGTAAGAAAAACCTAAGGGACATTCGGTTCTTCCCTTACTACAAGGGCCATGAACTATGTAGCTATCTTAATGGAAAGTACAATTTGAATGGAGAACATAATACTTCTGTTGGGGAGAATACATATGAGACAAAACACAACAAAATCATTAAAACCATATAAAAACAAGTCGACATACCTGATCACAACAATAGTGGCTTAAGAACTCGAAGCATAGAGGATAATACAAACCAGTTAGCCACTTAATACTTCGATGGTATATAGGGTTTCTAGCATGATGTAGAACAAAGGAATTTAGGGTTGAATGACCCATGTTTTCCTAGTAATTTTCCATGAATCACTGACCCCAAATAGTGGGCAAAGATACTATCATAGTAATGATCAAAGGGTTTTAGTTATGATTACTTCAGAGGGGAAGGATAAAATCGAATTGTTGAGAATAAATTATACACGATGCATAACCCATAACCTAAGATAACACTATCATAAACCAAGAATTAAGATTGACCCTTTTAACATGGTGTATATAACAATTGTATTTACTAAGGTTTGTGTTAACTTGTTCCTTGTTATGACCAGGGTTTTGACATGATAAACCTTGTAAATAATAAAAGGAGTTATAAGGTTAAACTTTCCCTTATCAAACAATATTATAGTCAAGGAACTTACAATATTAACATAAGTTGTGAATCTAAGTTAGATCCACACTAGGAAATGATAGAAGTCATTGTAACATTGCAGTATAATTTTTAAATAAAGTTAGGAATAAAATAAGCTAATTGAAAAAGGTAGATTGGAGAACCATAATTGTGAAATACATCATATAAAATCTACCAAAACAATTTACGAAAATAATCCTTAGTTTCATGCTTATCAGTCATGAAATTAAGCACAAGAGAAAACAAGCGAAACGAAAAATGTTTATACAAACCAAGCAAAATTGATAAAGAGTCTATCAATCCGATGAAGATAACATATTGGACAATGAGCAATTTTATAGATAACACTACTTTCAAGGTAAAATAACAAGGTGTTAGTTCGGGGAGCCAACAAATTGCGACTCACTGGGAGAAGCAGTTATCTCTGACCTGAAACGATCCATCACGAGAAAAGAAGGAAAAGATACCAAGGATTGTAGAAGTCTCAAGTTTTCTTGGGAAATTCCATTCTCAGGCCTGTACAATATTGATGTGATCTCAACAATCAAACATATATTGATGTTACTAGTATAGTTTGTAATCAAAGAAAAATAATTTGCTGTGAATTGAAATACGAAAAATTGTTTAATCAAAGAGTCACGAAGAGTTTATGAAATGAATTCGATACTGTAGGTAGAGCCACTATTTCCAAAAGGCGTCTATAACCCCAACATGGATTCCCTTTAACCAACCCAAACGTTTTGATCCCATCAAATGGAAAGTTAAATTTATTCACCTTTGAGTTTGTTATGGAGTTTCTTTAAAGATAAGTATGTCCCTGTTACCTCTTTACTTGACATTTCTTCCTTTCAAACAAGCCTTTTCAGTACCCTTACAAAGTTATCTTGGTACCATGTGTGCATTTACTCATTGGGAGCGACCCTGTTTAGTACCCCGATGGGTTTACACACATTTCCCACACCTAAGTTCTTTCAACCCTCTTATGCCGCCCTTTTAATAATGTATTTAGATATTTTCTCTAGGAAGTTTGGTGAAGAGAGTGGGGTGATACTAGAGGTGAATAAAATGTGCAATAATTGTTGTATTTTTCATTAACTTTCACAAATGGAAGGTCTGATCATGGTAAAAAAAATTATTTCTGGTTCCGAAATCATCTAGAGGATGGGGAAATGATTTAGAGTGATTCCTTAAGAATATGGACGATGTAAAAATTCTAAGGATCATAGTGCTTGTCAAATATTAAAGAAATATCCAGAAATAGTTCCCAACAAAATGATGAGGGAGGGAAATAATAATAACCATTAGTTTAAAGAATTGACTATCAAAGATGTATCTTAATACTAGGAGATATTTGAACTATCTCAGATTACTTGAGGGACACAAGCGCTTAAGATGAAATTTCCTTATGATCATTAGCCTTGGATCAATAGAGTAATGAACCAGAAAGATAGATATACAAAACAAAGGAAGAGATTCACTCGAAAGAAAAAAGGAAGGAAACAAAAGCCAAGCCAAATCAAATTCTATTAATGGAATTCAAAATCAGAAGTCAAAGCAATCAAAACAACTAAAAACAAACTTCAATATAAAATTGATTTGACCAAAAACAAAACCAGGACAACATCTCATTGAGAATAAGAATCAAGAGGAAGAACTATAAGGTTCAAATTTTTGCATATAAATAGGTTCTTTATTTAAATATAGTGATGCATGAGATGTTCATTTTTCCAAGATTATTTGAAAAATCCTTAAATCAAGATGGTTGCAGTCATGTGCAGTGGTAGACCATGTTTGCAGATTATCAGGTTGGGGTAGAGTTATTATGAGTTTACAGTTCAACTTCCCTTATCTCTTTACCCTCCCTTTTTTAAAATTCTCATGTATCATACTGTTTGAAAATATTTCGTGATGATATTACATCTTTGGAAAATAAATATTTAATGAAAACAAAAGAGAAAAGGATTAAAGTGGACTCCCCTGATAATATTCAAATGATGATTCTCCTGGTGCATTTCAATTATTTAAAAATAAAGTGTGAGAAATAAAACCAAAAGGGAAACTACTCCTACACCTACCCTAAACTAATGTATAAATCAAAAAACTAAGTGTAGTGGTATTTCCAGTGCAACCACAAGAGCACCCTCAATCTTGCGAGGCATAGAAAATCGAAGGTCAGAATGAGAAGTAAAAATACATGCAAATAAAAAATAAACATGTCATACTTACGTACTAGATATTCATTTAGAAACATAGTAAGCATAACCTTACCATTCTTTCAGATATATGAATCTTCCAACCAATCTACAATTCTTTTGTGATATGGGTCACAAAAGCATGGAAAAATGTAATTGAGATTGGAAAGATTTTCAGAGTTTTGGGGACCTGACATAACCATCGGCCTAGACCAAGTGCTCCATCCTCCCAACAATTCTCCTTTTGTTCCATATTTTATCCATCTGAAGGATATAAAAAGAGTGTGTCAAAGTTACTTCCTTGATCTCTATATAAGGTGAAGACAATCTTACCATTCCTTGGAAAATTTTCAAGATATGAACACTCCAACCAATCTGCAATTCTATCATAATAAGTGCAATTACCAACATAGGATTGTTTGAATGAATTCATAGACAAAAAATATTTTTGATGAAAATAAGGTGCCAGATTGGTATGGAAAGAACATTGTAAAAGGATCATGATGTTATTGGTAGGATCAAGATAAAAAGAACTTATCATGATTTTTAACTGAATAAGAAGTGTCTCTTTCTCTTGAAACTTTTCATTGAGCTCGAATTCTTCAAAATTAACTACTTGAGACTAACTAAATGAAACAACCAACATTTTTGAATAATCATCCCTAGTAGTGGTGTTTGGTTGATTATAATTTTCAATCTCAAATAATTTATTATGGAAAAATTTAGATCCTTCTTTAAACACAAATTGAGATGAATCAATGGAAGACACAATTTGAGACTCTTTCAAACCATTTCTTGATTTACCCATAGATAATTGATGAGAATAATAATTAATATGTTCATGGGCATAATTATTCTCCTCTTTATCTTCTATTTGGTAATCTATATTGATTTGTACTTGATTATATAATGCTGAATTCTCTCCAAGGTAATCTGGAACGCACAATTTCATAGCATTAGGATAAAAAATATCATGTTACAAGGAATAATATGTAGAAGAATTGAGAAAAAAAAATGCATCTCTTGAAATGATTGGCATATATGTTTTGACTTGTATGTTTGTTTCCTCTCCTTCTGTGATCTGATCAACCCCTATTGTTTTAAATGTGTTGAACCTTCACAGAATAGATCTAGCTAGAGAATACTACACACATTTGCAGAGAGAAATTGAGAAAGAAGAAGAAATATAGAAAGAATGGAATAATTCTCATTAACCGTATTCCACACTCAAAGAGTGAATAATTTACAATATATATAGGATAAATGAGTAACTAATGAGCCATAGTGGTGGTCTAGATTGATCTGGACACACACCAACAGTTACAAGAG
>ML785155.1:66395-76939 GCA_009831015.1 Picea engelmannii
CTTGTTATGACAAGTGTTTTGACATGATAAACCTTGTAAATAATAAAATGAGTTATAAGGTTAAACTTTCCCTTATCAAACAAGATTATAGTCAGGTAAATTACAATATTAACATAAGTTGTGAATCTAAGTTAGATCCACACTAGAAAATAATGGAAGTCATTGTAACATTGCAATATCCTTTTCAGATGAAGTTAGGGATATAAGAATCTAATTGAAAAAGGTCGATTGGAGAACCATAATTGCGAAAGAAATCATATAAAATCCACCAAAACAATTTACGGAAAGAGTCCTTAGTTTCATGCTTATTAGTCATGAAATTAAGCATATTATAATAACACAAAATAAAGTAAGCGAAATGAAAAATGTTTATACAAACCAAGCAAAATTTACAAAGAGTCTATCAATACAATGAAGATAACATATTGTACAACGGGCAATTTTATAGATAACTCTTCATTTCAAGGTAAAATAACAATGTGTTAGTTGGGTGACCCAACACGCTCTCGCTGGTCCAAGACTTCTTATGGCTACAACCAAATGGAACCTTCTTCAACCAATTTAGGGAGACTCGTTTGAGTTTGGAACTTAGTTCCAATCACCTTATTTTGTTAATGTTTTATGCCATTATTATAGTTCTTTGCACTTCAATAGATAAGAGAAACATAAGAACAAGATCACTGAGAAATACACATTCACAAGAGACACAACATTTATCCTGGGAAACCCTCTAGGGGAAGAAAACCCAACAAAAACTTCCTTATCATAAATTTCCAATACAATGTCAAGAGATAACTCAAACCAATACAGATAGTCCTCTCAAAAGATGCACCACTCTTCTCCCTCTCTCTAACTGGTAAGTTGTAGCTTGCCTCTTTGAAAATGAGCAAGTGTGTTGTGTGATAAAGTGAGGCGCTAGCCTCTCTATATATACAAGGCTGGCACGTGTGAAGGGTCTTCACTGGCAGGGCCAACCTCTCACTCTGGGTAGGTAAACCCACTTTTATTATATTTCTGGGTCTCAATAATAACTACTGGGGCCAACTTCTTATTCTGCATATTACAATTGTCTGTTGACCAATCCACAAAAGGGGATTTGGTCCTAATACAATTACCAACATGATTAATCCACAATGGGGATTAATCCTATGAATAAAATAACAACAATAATAAGAATACTCTTTGCAGTTACATTATTTCAACATATTTAAGAAGGATACATAAAAAACAGGATGGAGCTTTGACTAACTGGGTAGAGCTAACTGGTAGGCCACCGATCCCGCTTTCTTGAGCACAATATAAGGACCATAAAATTTGGGAGAAAGTTTCTGAAAATGTTCAACTTTGAGTGAAGTCTGCTTATAAGGTTGTAGTCAAAGAAACAAATGGTCCCCTTCAACAAATTGTTGTTCGAAATGACCTTGTTTTGCTTGTTGCTTCATGTGATTTTGAGCCATGACCAAATTTTCTTTGAGGGCACGAAGAATAACCTCTCATAATTTAATATTTTTTTCAACCTCTTGAACCTTCAAATCCCCTTACATGTATGAGAGAACTGATGGTGGCTTTTGGCCATTTACTACTTCAAAATGAGTCATGTGAGTAGTTGTATGGGAAGATGTGGTGTACCACTACTCAGCTAGGGGTAACCACCAAGCCCATCGATTTTTCCTCTCAGATGAAAAACACCTCAAATATGTTTCCAAATACTTGATGAAAATTTTAGTTTGGCCATTCGTATGGGGGTGATAGTCGGTGCTGAGATGCAATTGGGTGCCCTATAGCTTGAAGCATTCTTGCCAAAAATTGCTGGTGAATTTGGGATCTCTGTCAAATACAATAGAATTAGGCATGCCATGAAGCTTGAAGATATTATCCATGAAGATTTAAGCCACTGTGGATGTGGTGAATGGGTGTTGAAGAGCACAAAAATGAGCATATTTGGAAAGATGATCGTTGACCACCCTGATGACTGACTTATTGCCCAATTTAGGTAAGCCAACAATGAAATCCATAGAATTATATCTCTAAATAGAAGGGGGGATCATAAGAGATTGGAGTGTGCTCGGAGCTTTGAATGTTTCTCCCTTGTTTCATTGACATACCTCACATTCAACCACAAAGGTGCGAATGTCCTGTTTCATACCATCTCAGAAAAATAACGTTTGACCCATTCATAGGTTTTGGTAAACCCTAAATGCCCGACTATGGGTGAATCATGAAGTTCATAAAGCACCATGGATTTAAGTTGTGATTTATTGCATAAATACAAATGAAATTTGTAGTGAATACCTTCATTGTGCCAAGAGTGCCCTAAAGAAGATGGAGAATTGTGTTTCAATTGGTGGATCATGCTATAAATTTTGGGGTCTTGCATCCATTCTTGAGAAATAACTTGGAGGCAATCTGGTACAATGAAGGAGTGGGAGAAAATGGATCTGTCTTCTTCATATTTGCAGGAAAGAGCGTATGCCACTACATTTTCCTTTCCCTTCTTGTAAATGATCACATAATCATAGCCAAATAGCTCGGTCACCCATTTTTGTTGCTCTGGTGATGAAATTCGTTGTTCTAGAAAATACTTGAGACTCTGATGACCAGTTTTGATTTGGAAGTGTTGACCCAATAAATAAGGACACCAGAGATCTGCAACATGTAGAATAGATAACATTTCCTTTTCATAAATGGATTGGCCCAAATGTCTCTCTGAAAGTTGTTTTCTAGTGAAGGCAAAAGGCCTGCCATATTGCATGAGGATGGCCCCAATTCCTTTCCTGGAAGAATCACATTCCAATACAAACAACTTTGTGAAGTTTGGAAGTTCTAGGACAGGGGTCAAGCACATAACATATTTCAAAGCTTGGAAGGAGTGATCTGCAACTAGAGTCCAAGTGAAAGCATTGTTTTTAAGGAGAGAAGTGAGAGGAGCTGCAATTTTTCCATAATTCTAAACAAACTTCCTGCAATATCCCATTAAAACCAAAAAACCACGCTAGCTCTTAAGACTTATAGGGTGAGGCCAACCCTGCATAGCTTCAATTTTCTTAGGATCCACCCGGAAACCATCCTTGCTGACAATATGACCTAGGTATTCCACTTCTGAGGATCCAAAGGTACATTTATATTGTTTGAGGAAAAGTTGGTGCTTAGAGAGTAGATGGAGAACTTGATTCACATGGGAGAGATGGGAGGTCCAAGTTTCACTATAGATGAGAATATCATCAAAGAAAAGTAAGACAAAATGACGAAGAAAAGGATGGAAGACATGATTCATAAGAGTTTGGAAAGTGGAGGGAGCATTACACAGACCAAAGGGCATTACCAAGAACTCATAGTGACCATCATGAGTTCGAAATGCAGTCTTGGGAATGTCTTCTTCTTTCATACTGATCTGGTTGTAGCCAAAACATAGATCAAGTTTGGTGAAGTATTGAGCACCACTCAATTCATCCAAGAGGTTATCAATGAAAGGGATGGGTAATTTGTATTTGATTGTGAGTTTGTTGAGGGCACGGAAATCAAGACACATGCACCAAGTACCTTATTTCTTGAGTACATGCCCACATGGGAAGAATAAGGTCTGGTACTAGGACGAATAACACCCGCTTCTAGCAATTCATTCAATTTCATTCTTCTAGGCAAAGGGATGACGATAAGGGTGAACATTGGGAGGAAGACAACTCGGTATGAGAGGGATGGAATGGTCATGGGCTCCATGGGAAGGGGGAATTTCATTGGGAATGGTAAAAACAAATTGGTGGTGGGAGAGGATAGATTGGAGGTCGGGATGCACAAAAGGTGTCTCAACAACATGAATGGAGTAGAGTTGGGAAATAATGCCAGAATGAACCTTTTTTAGGATCTTTTCTATGCAATGGGAACTGATGATCTCAGGGGATACTATTGTGATGCCTTGGAACTTATATTGTTGTCCCTCCTATTGGAATTGCATGGTTAAGTCCTTAAAATCCATGAGAATGGGGCGGAGAGTGCGTAACCATTTGACACCAAGAACAGTGTCACAACCACCCATGTCTATAAAAGACATATGGAATTTTAGGTGATACCGACCAATTTAGAGCTGCACATTTTCACATCGTCCCCCACTTTTCATGGAACCTTCATTGGAAATCACGATTTGAAAATTATTGATGACACAAAGGTAACAATTGACTTCTTGGGAAATGAGGTGATGAATAAAATTGTCGGTGCTACCACTTTCAACAAGGATGATGACTTTCCTACTTTTAATATAACCAATTAATTTGAGAGTCTCGGGAGCAGAGAAGCCAGTAAGGGCATTAAGTGAAATCACCGGGTCAACTTCTAGTGGATCAGAGGGTGGGATCAGATTAGAGGGCAGTGGTAGTTCCTCCACAGATGAAACAACGACATCATATTCATAAATATCCTCAATCACATCCATAAAAATATTATGTTCCTTACACTTGTGCCCTAGAAAACATTTTTCATCACAATTATAAAAAAGGCCCTTGAGTTGACATTCAACATTTCATCCCTGGTTAATGTTTGGATCTTGAGGGGAGTTGTAGGAAGGGAAAAATTGGTGGTTTTAGGGAGAGGAGGAAAGGATGGTTTGCAGATATGGAAGGAGACAACATGTTGTGCTTCCTTGGCTCATTGAGTAGCTTCCAACCAAGTCTGGCGGTGTGCCATGAGAACATTGGAATGTATTTCATATTTTAGGCCACTGATAAAGCATTCCCCAAAGAAAGCATCTCAGATGCCCTCCATTTTGAAATTCAAGTGCTATAATGCATTAATAAAGTCTTCCACTGTCCCATACAACTTCAACTTGGTCAAATGACCTAAATGGTGGGTTTCAGAGTCAAAGTGGTCATAAAGCTCTGCCACAAACTGTGCCCAACCAACATACCCTTTTTGAGCCTTTTTTCATCATTTCCACCATTTCCATCGTTCTAGATCTATATGGAGGATACCATAACAAAGCTTGGATAAATCATCAGTAATTCCATGCAAAGAGAAATAATGTTCCATTTGGGTTACCCATCTTGTGGGATCTAAGCCATCAATTTTTCTCACTTCAATTAAGGGAGGGTGGAGGTCTCGAGAAAATTGGGTAATATGAGGACCTTGGTAATGGGAAGAGTCATGGTCATCCTGATAAGATGCTTGTTCAGAAGCTGAGGGGTTCAGGGAATGACCCATGAAGTGGTGAAGTGTGGTTTTGAGGTCTTTGAGGTGGGCACATTGGTCCTGGAGGGTTTGAATAGAATAATTGATTTCAAGATAAGGTTTGAATTTATATTCTTGATGTCTTCCTTGTTACATAGGTTGTCAACAACCAATGTATTGAGTTCTTGGGATCGAGTGTTGGCCATTTGGAAAAATGGGCAAGAAAATGGGATAGGGGGAACACATGGGGTCAGAAGGGGTGGGTGGGACCACTGAGAAGAAAGGTGTCAAATTATAGGTACCATTGTGATCAGGGCAAAAAGGGGAATCTAATGGGATACATGACAAATAAGGGTGCCAGAAAAGGGGTCGGGATGACAAAAAAAAATTGTGTTAAAAATGATAGGTACCACTGGAATCAGGATGAAGAGAGGAATCCAATGGGATAGGTGTAAAATAAGTGTGCCAATGGGATACCTTTCTTTTTACTCCTATGGATTTATACTCCAATATGAAGAATATTGTAGTGTTGAAATGCCCAAATTATTAACAGGAAGAAATGTGTAGTAATTTCTCAACCAGGATGTAGGAAGAAATGTTGTACAACAATATATATTGTATGTTTTGTTGTTGTTTCCATCCCAAGGGTTAGGGTATTTAGGGTTTCTAGAGACAAGGATTTTTCCCTATGATATAACTCTTTGATATATGTGTGGGGTCCAACAGTAGTACTCGGCCCAATATCTCAGGGCACCAACTAAGGAGGCTAGACCATGCCCTTAGCTTTACTACCCGACTACCCAGGTACTAGAGAGTATCTTCCTGAGTGTTGTTATCGGTGGCACTATAGCAGTCAGGTGGTCAATCAATTTATCTATGAAGGGCTTCAGGAGATCTAGGTCGATTTGTATACAAGTGTTGTCTTATGTGCTACCACTCGAAGGGGTACCAACTGGGGTTACAAGGGTGGTCAACAATGTATGCTTATGCTTCCCCGACCGTGGAATTATGCGCTGAATGATAAATCTTTGTAGATTTAAGATGCCGGGATATGTCTCTACCCTGAAAAAAAATTAACCCACAATGTTCTGCTAAGGAAAGTGCTCTGATACCACTTTTAAGGTACCAGATCTATTATAATAGCATGAAATAGAAATATTGCAGAGAATAACAATGAAACAACAAAATAAATGAAGCTACAACACCAAAATAATACCTTTATTGATAGGAAAGAATTTTCACTTTCCTCTTGGAGGGGGAAACCTCCAGCAGAGCAATGTGTTGACGATTAATCACAATGATGAATTCTGCCCACAAAGGATTGCTAAGCACTATTATTTATTATGATAATAATATTTAACTAGTAGGTGGGACTCCCTTGTAGACTAATAGTCACAACGATAGACACATTATGCTTATATGTTGTTGATGTTATGATGTTTCCTACATAGTCCTATACATTTATGCAGTCTTGGTTTCATTTGATATGACAGATGGGTGGTTGATGCATTGTTGTTAATATTTACTTGCGATACAAGGCAGTTCTATGGTTATGAGAATTATATTGTTTACAGGTACTATGTTATGATATGTTATATCATTGATTAATTATCCATATATGATTATAATTAAATGGGAGCTAGCTCAAAACAAAAAGGGAAGGAATTATGGACAAGTCCTAAGGCCATGGTAAAAGATTATATATAAAATTTAAATGAATGTATAAATTGATACGAGTGGTGGACCTAGCTGCTATACTATGCGATTTTGTTTAAAAGATTATATGGAAGAAAATATGGTAACATTAACATATGTTATTATGGTGACATGTTTTGGGTGGCACACTATACAATGGATATGGCATCAGATCTATACAATAGATATGGCATTGAATTATGCAATGGTTATGGTTTGATTTTAATGGTGGATGTTATGTTAGTGGGCTCGCTCGTACATGGAATTGAATAGGGCCAGGTGAGGAAGCGACGTGCATTTACTACACATCACTCCAAAACTCCCTTGAGCCCATCGTCCTAGCATAGTTTCATTGTTGCTCTATTGGTTGTGTGCTGGACAACTAAGAGGGGGGGTGAATCAGTTGTTACCGAGCTTAAACAATTATGCTCATTTTAAATTCATTATAGAACTCTCAATGATGATCACAATAATGCAGGGAAGTAAGCAATAGAACATTCAACATCATTCACACATATGAGATACACAGAGACAGATATTTCTTGAGGAAACCCATAAAGGGTAAAAACCTCTTCTTCTTTATATGATAAGTAATCTTTACATTTTGTACATTATCATACTTATGAGAACCAACTCATAATGAGGCTACAACCTCTGTTTTGCAAGCTGCTACTTGCTGAGAGCACCAACTCTCTAGATTATCTAGCACCCACTAGAAGGAAGCATCGACTCCTTGGTTTCTCTAGCACCCACTAGAAGGAAGCACCAACTCCCTAAGAGTTCCAACACCAATTGGATGGAAGCACCAACTTCCTAAGAGTTCCAACACCAACTAGATGGAAGCATCAACTTCCAGTTACACAGGCACCGACCTGTATATCCGAGAACCAATGTTCTCCCTTGCACCACCCCGCCACCCTGAAATATCAATCTTTGCTACTGAAACTTATTACAGTGATATAATGTTCATCAATGGCTTACCAGTCTCATCATTGTTCTTCTACACTGCCCTGCTCTATCTGCCTCACTGTCTTCCTGCACACATGCCTTTCACTTTCTGTTCTTCTGCCTTTTATACTCTGTGCACCATGTCCATTCAATGCACCATTCCTCTTCTGTGTATTTCAGTTGCTGCACACTGCCTCCTTCTACACGCCTGAATCAGTCTCAACAATAGCCTTCATCTTTTCTTTGTTTTGCATCCTCCTAGTATCTGTGCACCTTGTGCATGCCATATGTGCAATGCTTCTGCATGCTCTAAATCGTGCCACGATTATGTTCATCGGGTTGTTCAATGCCACTCCACTTTTTCTCTGCTTCGCTCGCTCAAGCCTCAAAAATAAAACTGCATCTCACTTCTATCTATTCCTCATCTATTACTCATCTCTGAGTTTTATCTCACACTGCGCATAGTGTAATTTTCCGTTCTTTACAATTCAACTCATTTTTCATTCAGAACAACCAACTTCACATAGTCACTGTGTGTTTCTTTTTATATTCTACAACCCGTTCGGTTACCCCTCAAATCCCTAGAACAATGCTTCAGCAACTAAAATGCCAACCATCGAAGAACCATGATTCCGTTTTGCTAACTGAATCGTAATTGAACAATTAATCATGAAGAGAAACAGTAGCCCTTCGATCAGATTTCCCAGTATCCAACACCGTTGGATTACAAGCACAAGGTCTCGCGTTGATTTCACCATTTTGACATTTCAACATTCCTGTGGTGAAGACTCTCGACTCTTCATGTTACGATTGCCGAAAAGGAGCTTAGCTTGGTGCTAGCTCCTCCCTCTCACATGACCACTGACGGTGACCACAGCCTACACCAAAAGGTGTTTTTCGCATTTCGAAAATTTCTGTTGTGAGGCATCTCGACTCTCCAAGTCGCAATCTCCAAAATGGAGATTAGCTTTGTGCTAGCTCCTCCCTTGATCTTTTGTCGATGTGACCATAGGTTATGACTAGGGGCCAATTCTGAACACGCATTTCGCATTTCGTGTTTCGAGGATTCTATGAAGAGTCGTCTCGACTCTCCATGTCCCAAACTCTGAAATGGAGCTTGTCTCTTCGAGCTCTTCTCTACATCTCTTTGACGATGTGACCATTGGCAGTGACCAAGCACTTATCCATAAAGCGCTTTCGCAATTTCGCATTTCTGCATTCCTATGATGAAGGGTCTCGACACTCCAAGTCGCGATCATCGAAATGGAGCTTGGTTGCACTAGCTCCTTCCTCCATCTTTCGCAGATGTGACCACTGGCTGTGACCACAGCCTTATTCGAAAACACATTTTGGCATTTTGGCATTTCTATGATGAAGTGTTTCGACACTCCAAGTCACGAACCCCGAAATGATATGAAGGTATTTCGACGTTTCGCATTTCGGCGTTTCGACATTTCTGTGATGAAGTGTTTCGACACTCCAAGTCACGAACCCCGAAATGATCTGAAGGTATTTCAGCGTTTCGCATTTCACGATTTCATCATTCTTGTCGTGAGTGTCCTTAACACCTCCAACTCCCGGTATTCAAAACTCCAAAATGGAGTCAGATCAACGATCCACGATCTCCCTTTGATCAACGACTCAGATTAAATCATGGTTTCGCATTTCGCGATTTCGAGAGGTTAGGGCACCTCCTTCCTTTGACTTTCCAGTCAGCGAAATGTTGATCTATGACCACGTGTCCTTCCTGAAGATGGACAGTCCTCTTGCTTTTTGGATTTTGTAAGCCCGCTTCTCCTAGCACTTTAAAGAACGTGCAAGTTCTCTTGGATCCAACAATGGTCGGACCCTGCACTCGGATCTAATGCCCGAGATCTGTCCTCCATCTTTGCACTCCTCCTTTCTAGATTAATATCTGATGGTCATCGGGAATTCTGAATGGAATCCAATAATCATTGTTTCTCTTCATTGTTATGCTTCTGATCTTTCCATGCCATCATCGTTGTTGATCTTCCTTGCTTGCCTGTTTTCCATTGTTGTCTCCCAACTGTAAACCTGCCAACATCACTACTATTCTTTCCTGTAACCATACCTTCATCGTTGTTGTTCTTTCCATCAATAACTGTAAGCATGCTATCGTTGTTGTTGTTCTTTCCTGTAGACCTTCCATCATTGTTGTTGTTCTTGCCATCAATGACAAGTATGCTCTTCTTGTAAACATGCCAATAATCTCCACCTTTGGCATTGATGGAAACCCTGAACGGCTGTGCTAATCTCTTTGGACCTCCAATTGTAGCATCTGGTCTAGACCAATCCTTTTCTCCCCCTTTGAAATCAATGTCAAATAAAAAATGCTCCCCCCAAGCTGTTGCAGTATGTTTAAGAGGTATCAGATATTCAACCAACACAAACTCCCCTTGACATGATGGATTTTCTTATTTGAGTCCTGCATAATATTTGTATCTAAACTAGAGTCTTCTCCTTCTGATTCTTGGACCCACTCATCTTTAGATTCCACTGTATCCTCTGTAGAATACTCAATATTGCTCACCTCTCTTACTGAGACTCCTTCATCAACCTTTTCTTGTCATAACTGGATGAATCCCCTTGTCACTTTTATCTCTCTGCTTCTGACTATTTTCCCCCTTTGTTCCTAAAAGGTTAGCTTTCCTTGACAAGGTCTTTCCTCTTGTTATCTCTACAGGATGTCATGTATATCATTTTGTAAAACAAAATGATGTTGT
>ML785155.1:77187-118313 GCA_009831015.1 Picea engelmannii
ACAATCCAAGGCTTTTATGACCATATTCAATCACAAGAAAAAACCGCTACAACCACTCTCATACCTACTTTTCTTTTTCACAGACGAAGGACCTGTATCAAGTTTCTTAGGAGTACTGATTTCTTCCTTGTTGTATCCAATACTAGATTTTTCATTTGGTGATCTCTAACTATCCAAGAGATTATCCAGGGTCATGGAGTTGTTTAAGAACTTGCTTTGGCTATTTGACTTCTCAACCTTCAAAACTTCATCTTTCATCTTATGACATGATTCTTCTTCTACTTCTTCCATGGGATAGATGCTAACTGAACATTCTTTTATTGTATCTGTGTCTTCTTCTTTACTTGCAGGGAAGGATTCAATATCAACAACATTAATTGTCCTTATGCCTTTATTCACCACTTGTCCTGAGTTTACATTTACCTTACACTCTTTGGACGTGAACACCTCTTCACTACCTCTGTCACACTTTTGAATTGTACTGAGAAAATTATGTTTTAGACCATCCATAAGTAGAACGTACTGGGCATATCCTTTGTCATTACTCAAACTCACCATCCCTCTATCCTTGATTTTACCTGGTTCATCATTTTCAAGGATCACATTTCCTATTTTTCTTTTACTTATGGATATAAGATTATCCTTGTCTCTAGTTATGTGTTTGGAACATCCACTGTCTATATTCTGGGAGGCCTTTTGTTTTTGAGTTGAAAGTGCTAGACCACATTTTTCACTATCTTTCCTTTTCCATGTGCTAGCCTTTCTATCTAAGAACTTTATCTTTGGATCTGCTTTGTAATTCTTCAGATGGCAGTTTGCAGCTTTGTGGCCAAAGTTGTGACAGTTATAGCATTCAATATCATTGTTCAATAGGTCAAATTTATTGTTGTAGCGTTGTCTACTCATTGACTGTTTATTATTTCTTGACCTCCTCAGTTGCATGTCTCTAGACATAATTTGGCAATTTGCAATGTGTGATGGTTTGTTACTTGGCTGTATCATTCTTTGTTGTGGCATATATTTATTCCTTGGAAATCTTAATTTCTCATGTCTAAGTCTTAAGGAACAATTTATAGCTTTGTGACCAAAGTTAGAATAGTAGAAACAATATCCATAGAAAAATTCTTTGTACCTGGAAAATGGTTGTCTTCTTTGAGAAAATCGATTTCTTCCATGCTGATGATTTCCTTGAGTAGGGAGTGTATTATTTCCTTGTTCTACAGATTCAGTTCTAGCACCTTTTTCTTTACTCCTCTTGGGCAGTTGATTATCTTCCTTTGTTTCTACAGGTTTGTTGTCATCATTGGTTGTAGATTTGACAAACTTGATGAAATCTTTGTTGTTTGGATGACCACTACTTGATCCCTCTTCATAACCCAAACCTGTTTTCAACTTTGGATTCCTTCGCTGATTCAAAATGGTGGCTAATCCTTCTGAGGCTTTGATACTTGATAGATTTTGATGATACAAGGCTTGAAACTTCTCCAACTCTTTCCTAGTTTTCACTACTTATTCTTCCAGAGCTTTACAATTTGCCTTCTTTTCTGATAACTGTTGTTTCAGAATGTCCTCGGTTTTCTTTGCCTCTTCTAATTCCAATTTTAGTTTACTATCTTTCTCGAACTGTATCAACAATTGTTTTTTCTTTCTATTCTTAATTCTGAGTCTATCAATCTCTTCCACTGCACTGATTAGTTATCCTTCCATATCAACCACAACTTCTTGTTCATTAGCCTCACTTCCTGTGATTTTATTATCATAATAATCTTGGTCCATAAGCATGAAGTCATTGTCCTTATCTTCACGTGAGGAGTCACTATCTGTGTCTTCTAAAGAGTTAACATTGTTTACACATTAACTTTTCTTTCTGCCAAATCTCTTAGGTTTGAACTTCTTTTCACCTTCAGAGTTTTGATCATGTTTCTTGTGTGGAAATTTATTTGAAAAATGACCTATCTTACCATAGTTGAAACATTTGAAGGGCAACTTACCTTGGTACTTGCCTGATCCTTTCTTTAGTATTCTCATGAATTTTTCTTCAATTTCATCAGGCTCAGAATCTTCATTCTTATCTGCTTTAAATGATGTTTCTCTAGAGGTGGGTTTATCTGTAACTATCCTCATTTCATATGCAGTCAACGTTCCTAGAAGTTGATCAAAAGACAAAGCCTTTATATCATTAATTTCTTCTATAGCTGAGACCTTTGGGTTGAACCTATCTGGCAAATATATCAAAATTTTCTGAACTAAAGAGGGTTCCTCAATTTTTTCACCAAGTGCTTTCATTGCATTTACTAGTTCTTCAATTCTCAGAAAATACTTCCCAATGGTTTCATCTTATTTCATCTGTGGATTTTCAAACTGTACTCTGTAGGTTTGAAGCTTGGCATCTTTTACCTTCTCATTACCTTCATAACTGCTAATGAGTTTGTCCCACATTTCTTTGGCAGTTTCTAAATGCATAACTTTTACAAATTCTACTTCTGCAAGCCCACTCAAGATAACATTCATAGCCTTAACATTGAAGTTGAATTCTAGCTTGTCATCCTTATTAGCTAGTACAACTGGCTTTGCATAACCGGTATCTACCACATCCCAGACATCTGCACCTAAAGCCATTATGTAGGTTCTCATTCTAACTTTCCAGAAGGCAAAGTTTGTTCCATTGAACAGAGGGGCCTTATTGGTTGAATTTCCTTCATGGCCTGACATGTTTAAGCTCTAGGATCTACCCTTAGATAAAAGGGGCCAGTTCTTATACCAATTGTTGGACAACTAAGAGGGGGGGGGGTGAATCGGTTGTTACCGAGCTTAAACAATTATGCTCATTTTAAATTCATTATATAACTCTCAATGATGATCACAATAATGCAGGGAAGTAAGCAATAGAACATTCAACATCATTCACACATATGAGATACACAGAGACAAATATTTCTTGAGGAAACCCATAAAGGGTAAAACCCTCTTCTTCTTTATATGATAAGTAATCTTTACATTCTGTACATTATCATACTTATGAGCATTAAATCATAATGAGGATGCAACCTTTGTTTTGCAAGCTGCTACTTGTTGAGAGCACCAACTCTTTGGATTCTCTAGCACCCACTAGAAGGAAGCACCGACTCCCTGGTTTCTCTAGCACACACTAGAAGGAAGCACCAACTCCCTAAGAGTTCCAGGACCAACTGGATGGAAGCACCAACTTCCTAAGAGTTCCAACACCAACTGGATGGAAGCACCAACTTCCAGTTACACATGCACCGACCTGTATATCAGAGAACCAATGTTCTCCCTTGCACCACCTTGCCACCCTAAAATATCAATCTTTGTTATTGAAACTTATTACAGTGATATAATGTTCATCAATGGCTTACCGGTCTCATCACTTTTCTACTACACTACCCTACTCTGTCTGCCTCACTGTCTTCCTACACACATGCCTTGCACTTTCTATTCTTCTGCCTTTTATGCTCTGTTCTCCATGTCCATTCAATGCACCATTCCTCTTCTGTGTATTTCAACTGCTGCACACTGCCTCCTTCTACACGCCTGAATCACTCTCAACAACAGCCCTCATCTCTTCTTTGTTCTGCATCCTCCTAGTCTCTGTGCACCTTGTGCATGCCATATGTGCAATGCTTTTGCATGCTCTTCACCGTGCCATGGTTCTGCTCATCGGGTTGTTCACTGCCACTCCACTTTTGCTCTGCTTCGCTCGTTCAAGCCTCAAAAAGAAAACTGCATCTCACTTCTGTCTGTTCCTCATCTGTTACTCATCTCTGAGTTTTATCTCACACTGCGCATACTGTTGGTCTCACACTGTGCATACTGTAATTTTCCCTTCTTTACAGTTCAACTCATTTTTCATTTAGAACAACCAACTTCACACAGTCACTGCGTGTTTATTTTTATATTCTACAACCCCTTCAGTCACCCCTCAAATCCCTAGAAAAATGCTTTAGAAACTGAAACGCCAACCGTCCAAGAAACATGATTCGGTTCTGCTAACTGAATCGTAACTGAACAATTAATCATGAAGAGCAACAATAGCCCTTTGATCAAATTTCCAAGTATCCAACACCATTGGATTACAAGCACAGGGTCTCGCATTGATTTCGCCATTTCGGCATTTCAACATTCCTGTGGTGAAGAGTCTCAACTCTTCATGTTATGATCGCCAAAAATGAGCTTAGCTTGGTGCTAGCTCCTCCCTCTCACATGACCACTAAGGGTGACCACAACCTACACCAAAAGGTGTTTTTCGCATTTTGACAATTCCTGTTGTGAGGCATCTCGACTCTCCAAGTCGTGATCTCCGAAATGGAGATTAGCTTTGTGCTAGCTCCTCCCTTGAACCTTCGTCAATGTGACCATAGGTTATGACCAGGGACCAATTCTAAACACGCATTTCGCATTTCGCATTTTGGGGATTCTGTGAAGATTCATCTCGACTCTCCATGCCCCAAACTTCGAAATGGAGCTTGTCTCTTCGAGCTCTTCTCTATAGCTCTTCGACGATGTGACCATCGGCAATGACCAAACGCTTATCCATAACGCGCTTTTGCAATTTCACATTTTGGCATTCCTATGATGAAGGGTCTCGACAATCCAAGTCACGATCACTGAAATGGAGCTTGGTTGCACTAGCTCCTTCCTCCATATTTCGCAAATGTGACCACTGGTTGTGACCACAACCTTATTTGAAAACGCATTTCAACGTTTTGGAATTTATGTGATGAAGTGTTTCGACACTCCAAGTCACGAACCCCGAAATGATCTGAAGGTATTTCGGCGTTTCGGCATTTCTGTGATGAAGTGTTCCAACACTCCAAGTCACGAACCCCGAAATGATCTGAAGGTATTTCGACGTTTCGCATTTCAGCGTTTCGACATTTCTATGATGAAGTGTTTTGACACTCCAAGTCACGAACCCCGAAATGATCTGAAGGTATTTCGATGTTTCGCATTTTGCGGTTTCATCATTCTTGTCTTGAGTGTCCTTGACACCTCCAACTCTCGATATCCGAAACTCCGAAATGGAGTCATATCAATGGTCCATGATCTCCCTTTGATCAACGACTTAGATTAAATCGTGGTTTCACATTTCCCGATTTCAAGAGGTTAGGGAACCTCCTTCCTTTGACTTTCCAGTCAGCGAAATGTTGATCTGTGACCACGTGTCCTGCCCGAAGATGGACGGTCCTCCTGCTTTCGAGATTTTGTAATCCCGCTTCTCCTATCACTTTAAAGAACATGCAAGTTCTTCTGGATCCAATGATGGTCGGACCCTGCGCTCGGATCTAACGCTTGAGATTTGTCCTCCATCTTTGCACTCCTCCTATCTAGATTCATATCTGACGGTCATCGGGAATTCTGAATGGGATCCAATGATCATTGTTTCTCTTCATTGTTATGCTTATGATATTTCCATGCCGCCATCACTGCTGATCTTCCTTGCCTGCTTGGTTTCCATTGTTGTCTCCCAACTGTAAACCTGCCAACGTCACTACTATTCTTTCCTGTAACCATACCTTCGTCGTTGTTGTTCTTGCCATCAATAACTGTAAGCATGCTATTGTTGCTACTGTTCTTGCCATCAGTAACTGTAAGCATGCTATCATTTCTACTGTTCTTGCATGTAGACATGCCACCATTACTGTTGTTCTTGTCATCAATGACAAGCACGCTCTTCTTGTAAACATGCCAACATTGTGGAAGCTCCACAATTTCAAGTTTCGAAAGGGAAAAATCGATCCAACTCTTCATTGAAGCAATTTTACATAGGTATGTCTCTTTGTTTTCCATCCTTGATGGACTCTCTGTATTATGAATTAAATGGTGGCTCAGGATTGCATGGGTTTTGTGTTTTCTTGATTTTTTGACTGAGTGTCAATATTGTGTTATGGGTTCTCTGTGATTACTATGGAATGTTGGCATTTTTAAGTGAAGTAATGGGTGTTATTGATTGTAAAGTCTTCTCATTGGTTATTGACTCAGTCACCTTGGTTTTTTATGATGATTCTCTGTGAAAAATGGTAATAGTGTTGCAACGAGCTCTGATTTTTATTGTTGAGGGGTTTTAACCACTAGTCTGTGTATCATTTATTGCCAACCTTTTCCCCTCTCGGTCGTTGTTGTGATTCTTTATCCAACTTGAAATGCAATTGTCGACAATGGTGTGGTTCTTTTTGGATAAACCCTGAGCTATTGTTTGTATGGATTGTTCTTTACTGTCATTCCACTGGAATCTCTCCACAATCTAATCTTGTTTTGTCCAGAGTGTATAATAGAGGCCCGTGTATGTATCGAATGTATACAAGTTGCGCTCTTGCATTATTTTCATGAGAGTTTTAAACACATGCTCCTCTCATCTCTGTTATAATGACCAACTATTATGTTGTGAAGCCTCACTGTCAATTGTTTTTCAAAAATTATCAACCTCCCGGGTGTTGAAAAAAGACAGTCTCTCTGTGTTTCTGAGTATCCTTCATTATTTAAATTAATCCTCATTTCCTCTCTTCAATAAAGTTTTAGAGGAATCTGTGTGTGCTTGGGTTGATGAGATCGAATTTCCTTGTTTTCACTCGAGCATTCTAGTAGGGTTATGTCAAGATCTTGAGGTTATAAGTTGAAAGATTGTGGTGTTTTAAAAGAGCATGGATCTCAGTTCTTCCAAGATTATATTCATTACCTATGGTTTCTTCTCAGTGATAAATTCTTGAGGATATAAATGTTATGAGCTCTCTATGTTTTTTTTAAAGTTCAAACAGACTTTCGTTACCTCTCTGCATTTAAATTATAAAGAGCCGACTTGGAGTCTGACTTGCTTCTACCTTCCTCGGGCACCTTCTGGGGTTTGTCAATATTTTGGGCTATCAGTTTAATGATTGTGGTAATTATAAAGGCACAAGCTCTCTCACTTCAAAGACCATCTCTTGGTCAAATTTATGTGTTTCCTCTCTATGATGAATTTGTTTGAATAAGAAGAAAATTATGGTTATCTATAGCCCGAGAGCTTTCCTTCTAGTCGATTATGGTATTTCTTACCGTGTTAAATCCTGTTGGCCCTTGACCAAGTTTTGAAGAATACTTGGTCATATTTGACCACTTTTGGGACTACGACATCTTGCCAAGGAAGGAGTGCAACGCGAAGCGGAAAGTAAGGAAACAAGACTTATTTTTGGGTCCATTTTAGGGTTTTGGGTTGATGTAACGAGAAAGGGGTGTCAGCCCGTGGGTTTACCCATGCTTAGGCCCATTTTATAATCTATAAATAGGCAATGTAAATAGAGGAGAATGATAGTAATGTAGACATCTGTGTGATGTATAACTGAAATCTTAGTGCTAATAACTGGATCTGTGTGATCAGATGTATCTTAGAGTGCTCTGTGCATGAGATCGGAAAGATAAGTGCAAGTTGTTGTAGTCTTGTGTTGAAGAGCAAGGAGGAAGGATCTAGCGAGATGCACAGATCTTTTGTCCTGTGCGAAGTAAGGGTCACTGAAGCTCTGTGCTATAACTGCTTGACCAAGATAATATAAAGAAGACTTTGTGGATGTGGCCCCAGGGTGGGGGTGAACCACGGTAATTTTGTGTATAGTGCTTTGTGCTTCGATATAATGTGTTTATCTCTTTCTTGGATAAGTGCTTGATGTGATTAAGTAGATCTAGCTATGCTCTATGCTGATGATATATGAATGAACGTTAGATATAATATATAAGATGCTTAGTGCTTGATCTGTTGAATCTAACCTATATTTCTGTGGCTAGGTATTGAATCATCGTTAGTATAAGTATTCACTGCGATGCTCTGTGCTATCTGCAAAGTACCAGACGGGTTAAATATTGATGAAGGATCTATGCTAAGTGCCATGTAAAAGATATAATCACAGATCAGTGTCCCATCTAAGGTTGCAGACATATGAGTCCTGCAACCACCCTTGCCTCTACCTCGGGTGAGACTTCATCTTCTTCGTAGGTGTTGCTAAAAGGGTCGATAGTTAGGGTTTTTTTGGTGCGGTCTTGAGCATTGAACCCTGGGTCTACCCCTGTGCCAACAAATGGTTTCGTTACTGGGACTAGAACTGTGATGGTTGGGAACAAAAGAAGAAAAGGCTTTGTGCGAATTAAGCTCTGTGCATAGATCTGTTGCCCTAGTGCACAGTATTCTACTTGACCTACAAAGCTTTGTGCCGAGAAAAAGAGGTTAGATTTGAAGGGAAAAAGGTTAGATCTGCAGAAAAAGAGGTCAGATCTGAAGGGAAAAGGTTAGATATGCATAAAAGAGGTAATATCTGTAAGCTCTGTGCTCTGATAACGGTAAGAATAGTCAAAAGTTCTTAGACTTGGAAGCTTTGTGCTCTGTAGAAGTAAGATAAGTGATTTTTTTTGTTTCTAAAGCATGGATCTAGGTATGTTTGATAGATTTTGTCCTAGCTTCAAAACTAGGGCATTAATAGGTGAAAGAAAGTTTGATATGAATAGATCCGATAAGTATAGTGATATATATGTTATACCTATGCATTGAAGGAATGTATAGACTAACAAGTGGATGTAGGATCCTAGAAAGGGTTTTTTGCAAGCTAGCCACCATGATCCTAGTGCACAGTACAAAAGGAGTTGGGGAACATCTAAACAAAAGAGAGGATTGACCCTTTGTTATAGTTGTAGAAGACCAGGGCATCTTGCTAAGGAATGCGCTGGGAGAAGACCTAGTTGCCTCTGTTGTAAGGCTATGGACCATGAAGTATTGGATTGCCCTAGAATGATTGCTAGGCTTGAGAAGCTGAATATGGAGCAAGAAAACCCTGAAGGAGATCAAGAGACCAAGATTATCACAGAAACCCAAAAAGAATCAGAAAAGATATTGCTATAGATGAAAGATACCTTGAATGACCACTGACATGTTAGGCTATCAGAGATCTTCAAAGAAAAGGAGAAAATCGAAGAAAGAATAGGGGACTTTGACATTGACTATACTCTTGATGAAGAAACACAAGTGAACATTATGCCAAAAAGAACTTGGGAAGATATAGGAAAGCCTACCATGATCCCTTCCCTAGGAGGAACAAGTTTCTTCAGAGGAAAGATAGTAAACCTATGTGGAAGGCTCACCTGGATACCTATGACTGTTAATGGAACTTCGACAGAGGAAAACTTTGAGATCATTAAATTTGTTGAAGACAATGCCCCATTTACCATGCTCATAGGAAAACCTTGGATTGATAGAGAACAAGCCAGACGAAAAGAGGAAGAAAATGTTTTGGAATAGAAGAAGAAAGAGTTAAAAGATTTTATGACCAGAAGGATCATCACTTGATTGAAGAACCAAAGAGCAGATCACAGATATTTAATATTAGCAACCTTGATGTCGAAGCTAAGAGAACACCTAAAGATCCACAGAAGATCGAGTTACCTATTTTTGATACATAAGAAGTATTATGAAGGAACCCTAGGAAAGACTCTCAACAACACGAAGTAACTAAGACCACAGAAGATAAACATTAGAATGGTAAAAGAATTACTGAGACAATGCTCATGGGGAAGAAGGATAGGAAGTTAAGAAAGAAAAGGGCTAATACTGTAAGATTAAAAGAGGTTCTAGAGGACACTTCGCAGCAAGAAGAATTGTAGAATTGGAGCTTCGCCGAGATATCAGAACAACAACATAGAGTACTTCGCCATGATGAAGCAATATAGTCGTTGGAACCGATATACCCATTCGACCGCCACTCCGAATGGATCGAAAAGCAGTTATGGGTTACCACTAGACCGTTGGATAGCACCATAACGGATAGAATGGAGTTAATGAAGGCCCCACATCCGTTGCAAGCAGACCATTGCTGAGATTGCCTACTTAACCCATCATGCCACGCACCAAGAATACTTTTTTCTAATTGAGAATTTGAGCGCGAACCCTGATATTTACTTGCCCTGAGATCATTTCCTTACTATTCACTATAGTCTCTAAATTCCTTTTTCACCCGAGCTAGCTGGCCCAAGTTTGTATGTCAGACGAGCTCAGCGCTGCTGAGAAAATTGTTGAAGAAGTTCTAATTGATTTAATGACTGAGAGAGTCATGTCAGAACATAGAATGTCTATAGGTGTACATGCATCGTCCTTGGGTGCACTGGCAGCTTCCCCCTTCACTACTCGAGCAGGACCATCCTGACCGCCTTCGGAAAGACGATCTAAGATTAGAAATGACTTCGCCACTGTGAATATGATCCCAAGAATCTTGCTAAATATATCCCACCACTAAGTGGAATAGTGAATTGAGACACTGTACCCAGAGACTTCGACTATGCTGTAGTCATTGTGTACCTCCTGAAAGGGGTGCGCCCAGTTCATGCTGACCAGGAGAAGCTCATCACGCTGAAATTTAGTGATTTTAACCTTGGAGATCGCAAGGTTTACAGTATGCTATCCCCACACAAGTACTTGAATATTACAAAAGGAAAGAACCCCAAGATTGTACCGCAACAATGGACCCATAACCTTGCACAGTCAACCCTCCTTAATGTAATGAAGATTAGACATTTCAGGAGGCATCAGGAAGTAAATGCATGTGTTAGACTGTTGTTGTCCTGCTACCATGGAGGATACCTATGGTTGGACCACCGCATAAATGTGGATCCGATTCTGATCAATCGGATCAGTGGGCTAAGCATGCAGGGCCTTGACCTGTAGGACTTTTACCCTGGAAAGACCATAGATTGCACTCTCACTCAATGAATAAAAGACACATATGGCGATCTGGAGAAAGGCACACGAGGTTGCAAGGTAGCCTCCATTGAGAATGCAGCAGTGCACTTTGGTTGCCAGCTGATTGTAGGAAAGTTAGTCCGAAAAAACAGACCTACACAGGTGACCAGATTTGTAGTTGACCTTATAAATCAGCTAGATCTTAACTGTAGACAAGTGCAGGACCAAGGGTATGAGTTCCACTTTAGCTAGTTTCTCATACTCATCGCTTTCATCGCTTGGGAACTGCCCGAGGGAGCCACTTTTTCGGAGATTGAACCCTTCGAACCACTGGTCGCGAAGTTCTATACGCTGTGGTACTCCAGCGACATGAAGGATCTATTCTAAGTGCCCTATAAAAGATATAATCATAGATCAGTGTCCCAGCTAAGGTTGTAGACATCTGAGTCCTACAACCAACCTTGCCTCTACCTTGGGTGAGACTTCATCTGCTTCACAGGTGTTGCTGAAAGGGCCGGTAGTTAGGGTTTTGTTGGTGCGCTCTTGAGCGTTGAACCCTGGGTCTGCCCTTGTGCCAAAAAATCCCAGAATAATCATGGTTACATTTAAAGTTTCGAAGACACCTGTGTGAGTGATTGTTTCACCAAACACGATCATGATTCTGTCAAAGTTTAAAAGGGATACCTATATGTCAATATGGTTCTGTTCTCTTCATACATATTATGGGAATCACCATGCATATTATGATTGTTTTAAAAGAAGTATGTACATATTAAGGCGTGCATATATCAATCTCAGGGCTACATATTTTGGGTTGAATTTTGTGGTCAAATCGAGATTATGTCAATTACATTGTCGAAGACCTGTGTGTATGATAGATTCATTAAACATACTTTGGTTCTATCTAGATTTAAAAAGGGACCTGTGGGTGATTAAATCGGGCCTGTTTTTTTTTAGATGACAGTCACTGTTGATTGTGTATCCTGGGTCTATTATTGATTACCAAAGATGAATGTTGGACATAGATAACAGGGATCACTGTGCATATTTTGTTTATTTTAAACTAAGAGATCAACGTTAGCACATGCAGTACTGTGGTTCGAATGGTTATATTATTACTGTTGAATTGGAAATGTTGCATAAGTCATAATAAACAGACTATTATAAATTGAAGAACTCTGGGAAATTAAATTGTTTTATTGAGACAACAAGCAATTTGTATGCAATTGAGGAACAATTAATGTTTTGGTCTTGGAAGTGGATGCTTTTTGGATTGGATTTAAAACATAGTTATGATAGTTGATTGATTTAATTTATTTTATGAACAATATCCGTATAATTCCCTCTCATTTTCTCACTTTTTCACTCATTATAAATCCCCCCATGATCCCAAATTCATTTTGCACGCCCTGTTCACTAAAATTAAATTAAAACTCTGTATGACAGTGATAAAAAATTATACAAAGATATATGGCAGCTGATATGTTTTGGTATTGTTGCACAAGCGATTATTTAATGAATTGTCGAGCAGTAATCATGTTCTTACTCCCTGTTATGATATCACTTTTTCGCTCATTACAATCCCCCTATATATCCCATGAACCCTATTTCACTCCTTGCTCATTTGACAATTATTAAATAAATTTTATGGATTGGATTGCATGGGTCTGATGTTAATTGTTGAGCCAAACTTTGTTTCATATTAAGAGAATGTCATGTATGGTATTTTAAGAGCTAGTTGCTAATAATTGTTGCATACAGGATGAGATTCTTCAATAGAGGAAGTCATGGCCAAAACAATAGGGGCATAGGAAAATGGAACAAAGGGCCTAGAAGGCCCAGATTATCAATACATTTCGATGCCTATCTTCAAGAGTTAAACCGGCTCTTTCAAGATGGATTTTTCAATTGGATTGGGCAAGGGATAATATAGCCTAGACTAGAGAGGCCTCCCTTCCAGCCCGAAAATGTTCTTGGTATCACTGTACCTCCCCATGTATCTTTGCAACCTAAAGTTCCTGAGAATGATGGATGGCAGGAGATTGTTCACCCAACAGTATCCCATCATCGTGGCTAGCCAAACTTGTTATTACCTCCTCCTCCTCCACCTGTAAACCCAAATGTTCATATTTCTCCTGCACACTCAATTGTATAGTCCTCCCATGCAAGCAAACAACTCAAAACGAGGCTCACCATGTGCATGACAAATGAAAAATTGTTGCGGCTCCCTCCTCCCCTTCAAGTAACTCAACCAAGTCAGTATCCTCCCGTATGCACTTGAGGGACGCCTTACCCCATGTCATTAGTGAGATCAAGCCTCAAGGTTCCACTCAACCTAAGGGTATTTTAGGGAACTCCAAAGGGGACAAGAACAACAAAGGAAAAATTGTCTCTCAAGGTGGCAAATATGGTTTTTGATTATATGTTTATAATTGATTTGTTGAGGACAATGGAATGCTGAAAGTTTTGGACAACAAACTATTTTTGGATATTGTGGATATTTACATGTTTGGATATAATTTGAAATATCTCTAATATTTAAATTTCAAATTGTGGGAAAAATTATGGGAGCCACAAGGAGGCATGTGTATGATTGATTGTCTAATTATGTTTATTTTCGTTAAAAGAATAAAAGGGAGTCACAAGGGGTCCCACCTACTAGTTATTATTTTATAAAAGACCCTTAATTATTATTATTATTATTTTTTCTCCTAAACTAAAGATTAGTTAAGCTTTAGTTAACTTAACTAAATGAGGTAGTTGAACTACTTCAACTAATTTGGAATGCATAAAAAAAAATGAGAAGGAAGAACAAGAGGAGAATAGAAGGAGAAAGCATAATAAGTTTTGCTCTTGAGTTTTATTGAGATAGTTCAGTTTTCATTCATTCTTCAATTCATTAAAATCCTAATTCTCTTTTTGACAGCAGGGTCCTATTGTAGACAACAAGGTTCAAAGTTGAACCATATAATTCAGATGCTTGTTTCAGAGGTGTTGATCTATCTTTGATAGTCTGTGTAGACTTGTCTGATTATGAATTGAGTTTCATGACTAATAAAGGATATTGTGCAGAGTAAAGTGGGCAATAGTATGTGGAAAGCTGATCCAAATTTTAAAGTTCAGTTTTTACTTCTTGTCAGAGTCCCTTTGTATGGTTTTCATCGGGGATTTCTAAGTTTGACCTTGGTCCATGCCCTCACATGGATTTTTGTAAGAGAATGATACTTTTGATTTCTTTGAATGAAATAAAATGATTGCTATTCTGTCTCATTTGTGTTAATCTATGACTTGGTATTTTTTCTTTTGATCTCCACATTTACTTTTGCAATTTGTTATATTCAAAAATTACATAAAAATGTTATATGTTGCAATAATATTTTGTTTAAAAAAATCATCCTAAGCCTTGTAATTAATACTCATGGATTAGGAAACACATTTCGAGGCTATAAATATAGGGTAATATTCCCTACTATCTTTCCTTAGCTAAGCAAGATTAAAAAATGTTTGAGTAAGATAAATTCATATCTTTTCCTCAAGACAATGCTCTATTACAATAATTCTCAAGGAAAAACTTCTCATACCCTCTACTCCTATTTATACTAACTTTATCTATCCAAAAGAACAACCTAGAGGAACATCCTTCTAGAAGTGGAAGCTTCTATTAGGTCTTCTTACATTTGACTTATTCTTCCTTATTGCTAGGCCTTATTAATATTGGCCTTTATTACATGGAATTATATTATTCTACCTATGTGAGGGGTTAGGGAGGTTAGGTCCCTAACACTTTTTCAAGGGTCCACACGATATGTATTTGAGTGCGTTGTATAATTGGGTAAAGATGGTATTATGCGATAAGACTTTCATGAAGATGGAGTCTGACAACTAGGTGCCTCCATGCACATAGGGGAGTTGGGGGATGACCGAAGGATGGTCTGAGAGTGGAAATGATGAATGAGAATCAGATGGACTGAGGATGCTAAGAGAGTATACTGAATCAAACGGAGATATTGGAGTATTGTGTTGTGGGAAAATATTTAGGTATAGTGAGAGGGAGACTCTAGCTGAGAAATAAGAGAAACATAGAGAATTCAAGGAAAGTGACCCCTACGCAGTACTTCAGATCAAACTATACAGAGAAAGGAAAAGGAAAGAAAGAGATCTTAAGTATTTTCCAACAAAAGAAGGAAGTCCATCTCATATTGGAATCCAAAATAGGATTGACTCTATCCAACATGATAGTAGCATAGAAGAAGCAACTAGTGGTTAAAGCAACGAATTATCAGTTGATCGGAGGAAAATTATATAAGTTAGGCATAGATGGGATACTAAGACGTTGTGTGCTAGAACGTGAAAGACAAATGATCCTAGCAGAGGAACATGCTGGAATTGAAGGAGGAAATTATGAAGGAAAGGTTACATCACATAAGATCTTGTGCGCATGGCTATGGTGGCCTACCCTCCATAAGGATGCTAAGGAGTATTGTCAAAGTTGCAATGTTTTTCAGAGAGTAGGGAGAACATTGCATAGGGATGATATTCCTTTGAATCTTTAATTCACATTAAAGGAGTTTGAAAAATGGATAGTGGATTTTATCGGATCGATTAATCCACCAACGAGGAGAACAAGAGACAGATAAATAATTACTGCAACAGACTACTTAACAACATGCGTAGAGGTGGAACTAGTTAGATATTGCAGAATGGAGACAACTACGTGGTTCTTGTTTGAGAACATAGCTACAAGGTTTGGGTATCCTAAAGTACTTATCTATGATCATGGGACTCACGTTTTGAACAATAACATTGCTGTATTGATAGAAGAGTTCTAGATATAGCATCGAAAGATCACTCCATATCACCCACAATAAAATGGCACTGTGGAGGTCTTCAATAAGATACTGGAGAATGAATTGACCAAGCTTTGCAATGTAATACATGATGATTGGGACTTAAGAATCCATGCAATGTTATGGGCCTATAGAACTACATACAAGAATTTGACAGGACATACACCCTTTAGGTTAGCATATGGACATGAAGCAGTAATTCCCATGGAGTTTCTTGTACCGAGTCTATGGATTGTTGTAATGGTTGAGCTTACAAATTCCTACACAGTAGAATAAAGACTATCATAGTTACTAGTATTAGAGGAATATCGATTTATTACAGGGTTCCATACACAAGTACAAAAGGCACGATAAAAGACATGGCATGATCGACACATTAATCAAAAGAAGTTCTAGACACGAGATCTAGTACTACTCTATGAAAATAAGTTCTTACAACAGACATGAAAGTTAAAGACACATTGGATAGGGCCATACATGATGAGATATGTGATTGACACAGGTGATGTTCAGTTAGAACAGTTGGATGGAAAAGTCATGGAAGGACTAGTGAATGTGAGTCAACTAAAACTATACAAGGAGGAACGTCCTTCCACGCACTAGGGAGATGTGTAGGTTAACTTGTATCATAGTGTAATATAGGAAGAAAATACAGAAAAAGAAAGAAAAAGCATGTAAAACAGGAAAAACTAAGAAAAGGGTTAAGGGAAGAAGTCGAAAATTGAGAAGTCCAAGAAGTTAAGGTTAGTAGGTAAAGAGGAAAAGAAAGAAAATTTCACATAAGAGAGACGAAGGAAGAAGAATGCATAGACGGAGGAATCAAATTTGCGCAGAAGGAAGAGATCACGCAGAGAGAAGATACTGCACATATGACAACTAAGAGTAATTAATAAAGTCCATGACAAGATGTGCAATAAAGAACTACCATGAAGACAAAGTAGTGGTGTTGCATAATAATAAATGCAGAGGATTGTGACAAATTTCATAATCGAATGGAGAATTCACCGAAGATACAGAGTAATGGATCATTAAAGAAGGTAATGAATGTGAACCACTAGTGGGTTATATGGAAATATTAGGCACGAAGGAAAGCTACAACTGGAAATGCAATATAAAAGCATGAAAAGGGCCAACAAGGGAAGTTTATTTTTAGTAAGATTTTGCATATAGAGTGAAGTTTCAAATCCCAAGATACATAGCTAAAGATTCATAGTAGAGTTATAGAGCACCATTTGTATAGGAAGATGGCACCACCAAAAAAGCAGGGTGTCAGTATCAATACCAAAGAAACCGTACGGTCAGCCAATAATGTTGTCGGTAGTAGATGAAACACGGGAATAATCATTCTCAATAGAATTATTCCCTAGTGATTATATCCACCAATAAATCCATTAGTGGAACAAGTCCATTTACAGAAGGATGCAAAGTACCCATTAGTCAAGCCACCAATCCCATAGGGAGCCATTGTACAAGGGGACATGCTAGGTTTGATACCTATGTTAAAGTATGCGTACCATGACATTACACAAAAAAAGAAGTTTCCATAGCTCATACCCAAAATATTTTTAATAAATTCCATTAGTGTCAAGACCCATATGATAGTCATTGATCCATAGACATGAGCTAGGGGGTTGCCAAAAGAATGTCTTCTAAACCTGTTCGATATACTACATTTTGGATGGAGCCAACAGATCAATGCATGTGAAAAAATGCTCCTAAGTTGTGTGCACGGGGGATACATGTGGCTTGATATGCTAATGTACATTGATACTAATTTAATAGCACACATTATAGGTCTTGTGTTGCAGGGGGAGGACCCCACATCATTGTTTTTTGAAAAGAAGAATGAAAAGACTCTCTCTGAGAGCATGAATAAAAAATTCCATACATTCCATGGACAACATGGATTGGATATTGCAAGCATATGCGACCCAACGGTAAGGTTTTCGATGAATGAATTAGCCTGTAATCTATTAAGGAAGTGCATAAAAGACCAAGTGTCAATAACAATCATAGAAACCGCAAAACGATGTGTCGAGGGTGTCTAGATGAACTGGGCGACATTATTGTTGAACCAATTTTTGATCGATTGTGAGGAAGCGAGGGAAAAGGGGAACAAGTTCCACTAATCTTATTTATTGGTCCTAATAATGCTATTGGATTGGAGGGAGCTAGATGACAAACAATGTTTTGGAGTCATAGAGAAGTCTTGTTTAGTCGTGCGCTATCAGAACCTTTGGTATACTACACATAAGGCACACCAGATGGATAATAATGTCACATTCTATATTTACAAGGAAACTGACAGGGACAACATAGAGAGGACACCACGCATACCACCACAGGTGGTCGAGGCATACAAGGCAGTCGTCTTTTTTAAGGTCGACCATCACCACGTGTATGTACAAGCAAAGAATGACCTAGATCAATAGTGGATGACAATGCAAGACATATTGACGTAAGAGGAGATGGGCCACATTATGATTGATTGGGACGATGAGTGGACTATTCCGCCCACAAATATAGGGCCAACAGAGAATCAAAACTTGAAAATACGTAAGGTCGATGAGGACGAATAAGGAGGAGACGACTAGGATAAAGGAAATCACCTAGAGGGAACAACTCAATTGACAACATCGCACAATGACAGAAATAGAAAAGAGATAGAGACAAGGAGACCCAAACAAAAATGATTGAAGTGAAATGTCATTAAGGAAGTGGCTATCCAGGATTTGACAAAGGACAACTTGGAGAAGATAGGTGACCAAATAAAAGAAGTCACTGAAGATACGTTTCAAGGCATAGCACAACAAGAAGAAGAGATGAGCAGACACATGTAGGAACAAATGGTAGGATTGTGACAATTATTAGAAGCAACAAATATCGTGTCAAGGTGACAAACAAAAGAGGAACCAAAAACAAACACTACCAAGAATAGAGAGGTAGGTCCAACAATGTCCCAGTTCTTAGCAGTCGTAGGAGAATGAATATTGATCAAGCTAGCGACAAGGGAAATTGAGTTCCCCATGATAGAAATGTAGGAACAGGACAGGGCGCTAGGTCATATTGACTTAGTGCTATCACAACTTCCAATGGATGCATTGAAGGAATTACGTATGAGTTCAACACAAGAGATTAACGTGTGCGTAGATAAGACATCCAATGCCTTAGTAAAGGTTATAACAAAAAATGTTGCATTAGATACAGAGTAAAACAAAGTTAAAGAAGAGCACGATGAGGCCACATAGAAGGTAGAGAGAATGCAACATGCATTCGAGAAGGCATACCGAGAAATCCCAGAGGAACAGATAGAGAAAGAGGCCCCAATGGCAGATCAAGTCACAAAGATAAGTGAATCCTTTCAGGGATTTTGTGCACAAATAATTGATATAGAAGCATGCGTGACACCAAGCACTCCACCTAAAGAGAGGGAGACGGGGAAGAAAACAATGAAAATAATGGTGGAAAGTATAAAGACTCTTGAGACAGAATATGCTCAAATTTGTACAAAAAATATGGGGGTCTAGACACAACTAAGTGAAGATAGGGTGCAACAGGAAATGACTTAGAAGATTCAAATTGCGCAAGAAAAGGTGCATAAATTACAAGAAGTGATGGGCACATTACCGCTAGCAGAGGTGGTAAATGTGATGAATGAGAACATAAAGTTGTATTTAGAAATGAATCAGCTAAGGGTGGAGCAATAGGCTCATGCAAAACATATATAAGTACTACGGGAGGAAACATATAGAGTGACAATGACCTTAAAAACAACTCAACGAATCATCAAACAAGCAGTTGAGGAAGGTGTCACGAGGATGCAAGTTCACGTCACTATAGACACAATTGACCAAATTTTGTAGAAGGAAATAGAGGTCAAGGAAAAGGCCACGACAATGAAGGTTACCTTCAAAGCATTCATGGTACACTAGAAGAAGGCCTGAGTGGATCGAGACACACCACATGTGAGTATTGGGGGCCTGTTGGATAGACATTTGGGATAAGTTTTGGGATCTGCACCAAAATAAGTCAAGAATAAAAGATAGTTAGAATATGGACCAGAGTGCGTGACATGAGCGTAATTTAAGGATTCAAAGCACGTGACAAAAGGATGTGCGATATAGCAACGTGCAATAGGCAGAAATGAGTTATAGACCGTTAGGATTTTGGGGACATTTTGTCTACTTTGTAACAAGCTTATCCATATTTTTTCCACTTTGTAACAAGCTTATCCCTATTTTTTCCACTTTTTAACAAGCTTATCCCTGTCTAGCAGCAGAACAACTAGACAGGTTTGGGTAATGTTAGTGTTGAATATTTTGTAGCACAACACACAACTATAATAGAATTATCAATGGCTAATAAAATAAGCCAACCGTTGTGGACGTAGCCCAAGTTGGGTGAATCATGTTAAACCTATGTGTTGTGATGTGTTTTCATTTTATGATGTTTAATGTTATGATGCAATGATGATAAATGCTTAATATTTTGGATGTGCTATTAATATATGCTCTTACAATGTCGCGCAATGAAGTAATTGGTAATTGAATGAACATAGAGTAAAGGAATGTCGCACACAGGGTCTGACGCGTAATAAGTATTGTTAAGTAATGGAAACTTTGCACATGAGTACATGATATGTTGAATGCCTCTCTTCCCCTCATCACTATAGAACCTTGGTTCTTGTAGCCCCTCTAGATGCACTGAGTGAGAATTCACTTGCTCTATAGGTGATTCCGAAAGGATCAATGTATAAATGCTTTGACGGTATTTGAATAATTAACCCTGAGTCTACTCATTGCGCACCAAAAAATGGTTCTGCTGCCAGGACTGGGAACTGTCATTAAGGGGAATGTTTTGGAGGCCAAATAAGGAAGAAATTGAAGAATGGATAAAGAGGAAGTAGTGATAATTTTCCATAGAACAAAATAGAAACCCTCGGCTTAACAACAAATAGTGGTTACAAACTTGGTATGTTTTCACAGATCTGCATAAAATTTTCTTTGGTGAATTCCTGATACTTTTGATCGAGTGGTTAGAAAGGTTATTTGAGAACGTTGGGATATATAGAGTTGAAGCTTCGAGAAACTGGACCCCCTGAAGTGATCAGATAGTTGAACATAATAAGCAATATAATTTCTCACACAGTAGATTTTTAGTTGAATAGTATACTGGGGGGTTATATTACAGAGTTTGTAGTAGATTGCACCCAGTCTTATAGTGTCACAGAGAGGAATTTTTCAAGGGTCCACGCGAAAGGTATTTGAGTGCATTGTCTACTTAGATAAATATGTTACTATGCAATAATAATGTCATGAAGATGGATTATGACATCAAGGTGCCTCCGCACACATATGGGAACTGGGGGATGACTGGAGAGCAATCTGAGAGTGGAAAGGATGAATGAAAACCGAATGGACTAAGGATGCTGAGAGAGGATACTGACTCAGATGGAGATATTGGAGTAGTGAGATGCGGGAAAAGGTTTAGGTATAGTGAGAAGGAGATTATTGTCAGTCAATTCTATTGCATGAATTTTGTTACATTTAATTCATCAATCCGAGTTTGTAAACTTGTGAAGTGTAAATCACAATATATCCAGGGTCTTAGCTTCTCCCTAATCTAAATGATTTCAATTACATAAATAACATTAAGCTACAGAAACAGAGTAAAAAGCAGTTTCAACAATATGATCACAATAATAGTTTAATCATTCCTTAATATTTGACCCTTAGTCCCATGGATTTTACCATTTTGGTTCCATGACCTACAAAATTTACCATTCTGGTTCGGTTAGTCAACAATTGGTATAATTAAATGTTACTATGCTAAAAGCTGACAAATAAAACAATTGAATTAGAAATGAAAGCTCGCACAACTTCAATTAAACTCAAGTAGATGGAATGAATTCACACAACTTAAATAAAGAACACAACTGAAAGTAGATGACTGGAAGTAAAAGAGTAACAAACTTATCATAAGGGGGACCTCTTGGTTCAAATCTTGTCACTGGTAAAAACTCTTATGCGATTAAGAACTTTAAGAAATTCGAATCATAAAGTAAACACCAAAAACAAAACAATCAACACTTTTTATTTATCTCAGAATTCGATTACATGTCTTTTGCATAATCATCCACGTCCTTTATCATAGTTTGATTCACATATTTATACAATGAGAACAAGATCATGCAGATCCAATTCTCACGGATCTCAAACTAGATGCAACTATATTTCTGGGAAAATCCATTTTATAGAATCGATCCTATCCCCTAGATCCTTCAAGTGTCGAGGAAACCGTCCACGAGGAACCTAAATGGATGTGTTATGCACAAACCCATGTTCCTGATTTTTTATATTCTCCTTCATTTACTCGAAATTCATCCCGCAAAACGACCTCTACTATTTTGGCGCCAGTTAAATGGCTACATGTTTGACTTTGCTTCTACACTAATCTAGAGACTCCGTGGATCAAGATGATAGGTGGGAAAGCTTCAGATGTCGATTTGGTATCTTTGAAAACTTTGGAATAGACCTGGAAGTACCTCCAACCTTGCAAACAAACAAATCTGCTACCTATTCCGTCTTAATAACCTACATGTATAATCTGGTAGCTATAGAATCAGAGATTTTGTAGCTATTGAACTAGATTGCATAAAGAAATTAAGTAAGAAATATGTTGAAGAATGAACATTTGAACTTAGATGCTCTTTCTATACCAATTATGTAATTTAAGCAAGGATTATGATGGAAAAATGGAGGAAGTAGCATATGAAAATGGCACAAAATATGGAGAGGAAGTGAGAAAAAGAGTAGATTTTTAGAACCCAACAACTGTGGTTGGGAAATAAGAGAATCACATAGAATTCGAGGTGTTGTTCCTCAAAATTGCTCCTGGCTAGGGAACAATGTCAAATCCTCCTCGCTTTAGGCTTTCTTGGAAGAATCCAGAGGCCGAAGGGGGTAACCCTCAATCAAATGATATTCAATAACGTTCATACACAAAAGGAAATAAAATAAAGTTTTAAAGAGAAAAAACCATGTAAACATGAATAAACATATGAATAACAAATTACACAAACAATCTAATTAAAGAGGGCACTGTAATCCCTATTTTCTTAAGTTATAGATGATGGAAGAAAAAAAGAATATTACTTTAAATACCATCGTGTAATATTTAAAGTAAAACAAAATTGAGTTAGGATACTAATGGAAGTTGACAATCCATTAATATTAATGACCTCGAAGAATATGGCACTATCAAATGATATGCATGATGTATCTATCTAAATGTAATTCAAGAAATCTAAACAATCAATATCAAAGCCATGTCCAGTGAGGTGCGCACCAAACTGTTTCAACATAAACTAGATTTAAAATTATTATAATCACTAAAACAAAGATAAATGAAGCGTCATGAGATAATATGTATCAACCATGAATTTAAGCAGACATAATCGGAACTTTAATGAAGGTTTAGAAAGGAAAACAAATAAAATATTGAGCGTGTCAAAAATCCATCAAATAATTACTTCCTAACTAGATTTGTGAAAAATTTAGACGACTAAGAAAATGACAGTTAGGGTTTCATTATGCGTAACTACCTCCCAGAGATGGAAAAAGGGTAGTTAAATACAACTCTCGCTTTCTTAATTTACAAAGGCGAAGAATCCCAAAGTTTATTAAAGACCATTTAGATTAATCACATGGTCTATAAAACTTTGTATAAACATTTATTTCTCGTTATCCTTTCTAATTTTCATTTGGATGAAAAACAACTGTACTATTTTTGTGATAAGAACATAATATTTCTGTTGTCCTGCATGTATACCAACAATTTGAGCTTCTAAATTGATCACTAGTCCAAATAAAGTTGGTCGAGAAAGTGAAAAATTATGTAATGTATACCAACAATTTGAACTTCAAAATTGATCACTAGTTCAACAAGTGAGAAATTATGTAACGCATTTGCATATGTAGACATAATACCACTTATACCTTCATCCTCAACATACCTACCACTTCCATTAGAATTGAAACAATGAGAAACTGGACCATATGTTGATGCCCGAGAGATCCAAGGGCTTGAGAGTTGTTTTAATCGACGACTAATAATATTTTCGGATATAGATATGCACACGCTTTAATACTTGATTGGATGTCTCTATAAATACCTTGATCGACGATCAATAATGTCTTCGGATTGAGGGGTGTACGTTTATTATGATGGCCTCAAAACTCCCTTTACTCATTATCCTTGCACAATGACATGATGTAAGTCATTAAATAAACCTTTTGCACACATATATATTATAAAAAATGTTAATGTTTGCTTATTTGTTAATATAAAACCAATGACATAGAAATAATAGATTAACATAATAAATTAACTATAACGAAGGTCTCGGATTTTATAATGCAAAAGCAATGTAAATTCGTTCCAAAATCTTTATAAGCTCTTATTTATTCAATATAAGAGCTCCATTGTATTGAATAAATAAGAGCTTTGAAAATTAAAGTTCATGGTGTACAAATGTACACTCCATTTAGCAATGTAATTCAACATAAATCTAATCCTTGAAATCAAAAGAATAAAAGATTGAGACAAATTATAACAATTTGATGTGGTGTAACCACCACGAGCCCCAAATTTATGAAAATAAATGGATGGATCCTAACTTTTAAAGTAAATGGGTTAAAGTAATATTTTATAATAATGTCCTTTAAATTATTTTTATTAAAGTATAACTTTGTAAAAACTATTCATTCTAATTGAGGGATCATTATTTTTAGATAATGTGACTATAATAAAGTGAAATGGGAGACTCACTTGTCTTATCATATAGTTAAGGTGGTCATTATAATGGTCTTCCACTGTATAATTTGTTAAACTCCAAGTAGGCATAATGTAAGGAAGAAGAAAACAAAATCTTCACATTATGGCATAGAACTAAAGGAAATTAAGCAAGTGCAGAATGAGACAGTTTGGGACTACGACTAAAGATTCAAAGATGTAATGGGTAGATTAACCTTTTAAATTCCTTACGAGCAACATTGAGAATGGTTTAATGTAGGTCTATTGCCACACATTCATTGTCCGTTAACACAATAGAAGGTCACATTGCATCCAAAAGCATTGGAAATCGCGATGAGATTGGAAGCATATCCTATAGGAGATGGCACAAGTACAATCACAATTGGTAGCACTGAGAATTCAATTATCAGAGATAATGAAGGAAAAGGAAAAGCACAAACAGGTTTGGTGTATAACATGTAAGAACGAAGGCCATCGAAAGGAATAATGTCCAACATTTGCGTAGTATATGATCACAAGAGCACCAAACCCATTGGAAGGAGTAGGGTATTGCGAGATATGTAAGACACGGGGACATCATACGATTGCTTGTCCCTTACTGCAAAAGTATCAAAGTACACCAAGAAATTTATTCTGTAATTTTTGCAAATCCGTCGGACATTATGAAAAATATTGTCGTGCATTTGATTTAATGCGAGAGCGCACTTCATACGCGTACAAAATCCAGGAATAAAATTCCATAGCGGAAGGAGTAATTCCACAATACAACAATCCAAGAGGATTTAATTAGGGTGGATCTAGAGGATTCAATAGAGGTCGAGGACGTGGAGGATTTGGTCGAGGACAAAGAGGACCAATAATTTTTCATCGCTGCAATCAACTGAGACATTTGGTGAGATATTTCCCGAATCCTTGCATGTCGTGCACATATTGCAAAGCATTGGATCATGCAACATAAGACTTCCCTCAACTGATAGAAAAGTGGCAGGCAAGAGGGAACCAAAACCAACATCAGAATCAAAACTAGAACCTGAAGATGATACCTGCCGAGGAACATGACAATCAACCCAGAGTAGCAATTGTTATGCGCGACAGAACGAGAACTAGACTAGATGCGATTGAGAAGGGAAAGGGAGTTGAGAAATGGATAGGGAAAGCAATTGATCCCATGCCAGCATTTAATTTGTAGAAAGAAAGAGAAACCTATCAACAAGCAAGGAAGGAGATACTAGGACTAGATTGGATAGCATCAACATCACAGACACGACCAATATACGATATGTTGTTAGTTTATGATCACACTATTCCAGAAAGGCCATTCGAAAAGGTAAATACTTTGAAATATTTTCTAAAAATATACTTAGAGTTTATGTAGGATGAGACAACACTGAATGCACTGTGCGAGATGACTGATCAATGTACACAAGACAAAGAAGTATCTACAACGCAAAAAGTAGTCAATCAAGTATTGTGTAAGAAGAGGACAAACATAGAGTCCAAATTAAATGGGCAGATAAGAGAATATGACATGGACAATGTCATCTTAGATTTAGGATCAGATGTGAATGTTCTTTCAAGGAAAACATGGGAGATGATGGGGAAGCCAAAGCTAGTTTGGTCAATCGTTTAGTTGAGGTTTGCTAACCAACATAAGATAATACTGAATCAGGAGATTTGTAGGAGTACCTATTAATATAAATGGAGTGCGCAGTGTAGCTGAATTTGAGGTGATTGAAATCATGGACAATGGTCAACCATACCCAACTTTGCTTGGAATGGATTGAGCCTTTGACAATTAGACAGTTATTAACTTGAAGAAAAGAGAGATAATTTTTTAAGGAAGAGGCTTAAAGGTCATTGTTCCATTAGACCCTATGGAGGAAAGAAGATACGTGGAGCCCCCGAGAAAAAAATTTGATGACTTATATAATACGACAGTGCGCATGGATGACTATGTCAATCCCACTAAAGATGCTGCGCTTAGTTGGAGAAGCATAAGAATGATAGCATTAGATATGGTACTAAGGCAACTCTATCAAGATGGTAGGAAACACATAATGAAGGGATAAACGATTGACAACATTGTAAAAAGATGATGTAGATCATGTTTAGAACAAAAGATAGTATGCACAAGTATACGGGGATGAGAGATCTAAAGGATCATATTGTGCAGTGTATTATAACCTGGAGGCAAGTGTCAAAGTAGGAATGGATGCACATGTTCATACATATGCTGGAGATAGTTCCAAGGAATTGGTATTTAGAGCTAGAAGTGCACAGAGGGACATCAGAATGGGAAGATCTCACCCAGAACCTTAAGGTAATATTTAATTTTGAAGTTGAGTCACCTTTAATATATGCATATTTACAGGTCATTAGAGAATTTTTTTTTTATGGAAGAAGATCAAGTAGAAATAGTACCTACACGTAGTGTGCATAGAGAGTCTACGAAAATCCATGAACTATTAGAATGTTATAATGTTACCAAGGAATACCAAGAAGAACAAGAAGACCCAAGTGATGCCAACCCCCCTTCTCCTTGGGCTACGCGACCTCCTGATCAAGGATATTCAATTCTTGGAGTTGAATTAGCTCTCTAAAACCTTAATGGTCTCACTTGTAAATAACCACAGGTCTCTTCAGTCTTTCGATGCAAGTTCTATGACAGTCACGATCTCTCCCTTTGCAATACCAGGCGATTAGTGTTCAGGTGTTAGCTCCTCTTCCGTTAGCTCCTTCCTGCATATGACCTAAGGTTATGTCCACACACAATTGCGGGTGCAGTCGAAAGTGGTTTTGGATCAATCCACTTTTCTCCCCATAATTCACCACCAAACGCTACGCGTCCAATTTGCAATACCATGGTTTATATTGCGACCCACTTTCAAGTTTTTAAATTCCGAGCACTTTACATCCCCGCAATCCTTCATAACCGTCAATCTCACAATCTCGACGATGCTTCCGAACGGATGGCTCAGATTTGTCCTTTCCAAATCTACGGATCAGATTTAACCCTTCTAAATCAACGACTGTGATTTATTTCGTGGTTTGGACTTCAGGAGTTTTGAATTTCAACCTTTGCTTTCCTATGAAATGCAAAAATTCTTGTTGCGTGTCCTCCTAAATCGGACAACTATAATTTACTTTGGAATATCTAATGGTCGACATTTATTTTGGTCCTCTGGCTCTTCGGGCTTCAGGAGTTTCAAGTCTCAATCTGAAAATCTCGAAGTGATTTCTCCAGAGTTCATAATCTATCACCACGTATCCTTTTAGATTAGACGGTCCATATCTCCTTCGGTTCTTCAACGATCTCTCCTCCTATGTATACACAAAGTTTAAATCTCATGCACTTTTCCTAAATCCAACAGTCTGAAATAATTCAGCTCCTCTTGGATAAATCTTCTCGCTTCACCTTGCCCAACCTTCACAAATTCTTCTTCTGAAAGATTTCTTCGACACTTAGTCGATTTCTGGTCCTGTGCACTCCTTGCAACTGATCTCTGCACTTTCTTGCAAGAAAAACCCAAGTTATTTCTCCAAGTCAAAGACTTCGCATACGCACTCCTTGTGCTTAACATGCACACTCTGCATACAAAATTTCCACGCTATATCTTCTGAGCTTCGAGTCGAACAAGACTCTCTCAGACACACTCCTTGCGTTCAATATGCACTCCTTGCATAACTTACAAAAGAGAAACAATTGAAAATTATTCAATTCTTCATAAGTTCATTCATTCACCCTGAACATTATACACCCACAAAATTCATAACAATAGTAAACTTGTAAACAATATCAACACTATACAATTGGATCAACTTCCTCTGTTCTATTCATTCCAAAAAACATGATTACACCTCTATCTCTTACAGTCATTATAATTAGAAAACTTATCTAAGGACCTAGAGATTTCTCGCTCTTCTTCCTCCTATCTAAATTCTATCACCTTCTACTCCAACAGTTACCTACTCAGCTTAATTAATGCAACCTAATGACTCATACGGGCTAATATCCTACACCTGTAATATATTACAGTCGTGTAAGGATTTACAATCATCTGTTAATTCAAAACGGTTGCCCGAATTTACATACGACTAATTAATTAATGAGAGATTCAAAAATATCTCCACACCGCTACCAAGCTGGTTAAGAGTCAGTTTGGCTCTTTCAATGCATTGAAGTGTCGACTTTGCTTCCACATCTTCTTTTCTTGATGTGATAGTGATGCTCCTGCATCACCAAGAAATGTACAGGTACCATAGACTGGAGGGGAGCATGATGTAGTAGGTCTAACACTTGAATTCGATGCATATGCAAAGCCCTTAAGAGTGCACAAAGTGAACATTGGCATGAAGGAGAAACCAAAGTTTGCAAACATTGGTGATTACTGGAATGATGATACAATGGAAAAGATTTTAGACCTTTTGTGTGAGTATTAAGATATCTTTTCGACAACATTTTCAGAGATGAAGGGAATAACTAGAGAATTGGGTGAGATGAAGATCCCTTTAAAACCAGATTCTAAGCTAGTAATATAGAGACCTTACAGATTGAATCCAAAGTACAAGGAAAAAGTGAAAGAAGAGCTTGAAAAAATGATAGAAGTTGGTATAATTGAACCCGTCGTAGAGTCAGAATGGATAAGTCCAATGGTTGTTCACAATCAGAAAACAGGGGGTATTAGAATTTGTGTAGACCTAAGGAAGTTGAATGATGTCTCTTTGCATGACCTGTTTCCAACCCACTTTACAGACGAAGTATTAGAAAATGTAGGCAGGTAGGAGGCCTACTCATTCACCGATATCTTTTCAGGATACCATCATATAAATCTTACACCAGAAGACAGACATAAGATGACATTTGCGACATAATGGGGAAGCTACTAGTTCACATTAATGTTGTTTGGGTTAAAGAATGAACCTACTATGTTTTCTAGAGTAGTTGTTGCAACCTTTAAGGAGTTTATTCGTAAGTTTCTTGAAGTGTACTTAGATTATTGGAATTTCTTTAGCCTATTGAAATATAACATAGAAAATTGAAGGTTGATGCTTGATAGATGTAGACAATACCATATTTCATTAAATATGAAGAAATATATTTTCTACACACTGTTTGGGATATTGTTAGGTCAAGTGGTATGCAAGCATGGTTGATTAGTTGATCCTGCCAAGATAGAAGTAATTATTAATTTTCCACCACCTGAATCATTAATACTGTTGAGAACAACTTTGGGTCATACTGGATATTACAGGAAATTTATTAAAGGTTATGCACATATTATAGTTCCAATGGAGAATTTATTGAAGAAAGAAGTTAAGTTTCATTGGAATGAAGACTGTCAGAAGGGTCTGGACGTATTAAAAAATAGGTTAGTAATTGTGCCCATTTTGGTGTTTCTAGATTGGCAGAAAGAGTTTCATGTTCATGTAGACGCATTGTCGATAACACTTGTCATAGTGTTATCCCATCCAGGAGAAGGAGAGACAGACTATCCAATTGTGTTTGCTAGCTAGAAGTCGTTGACCGATGAGAAGACTTACATGATGATAGGAAGGGAAGGCTTGGAAATGGATTATGCCTTGCATAAGTTCAGACACTACTTGTTGGGATCCCATTTCAAGATGTATACATACCACTCTGCACTCATATATATAGTGAACAAGCCAGATTTGGGGGGCATAATCTGCAAATTGTTATTGTTGTTCCAGGAGTATGATTTTGAATTATTGTGAAGCCAAGGAAACTGAATGCAGGACCATACCATTTGTCACAGATACTGACCGAAGAACACACAAGGAACTTAGATGATAGTTTACTATATGCACAATTATTCTCAGTTCAAATGGTAAATGACCACTTTACATAAATTATTCAATTTTTAAGCACATGATTGGCTCCATCCGACATGACAGTAGCACAGAATAAGAAACTAATGGTTAAAGTAGTGTATTATCAATTGATCATAGGAAACTTATATAAGTTAGGCATAGATGGGATGCTACAATTTTGTGTGCTAGAAAATGAAAGACCAATGATCCTAGCAGAGGCACATGATGCTGGAGGACATTATGCAGGAAAGACAACAACATATAAGATATTGTGTGCATGGTTATGGTGGCCTACACTCCACAAGGATGTTAAGGAGTATTGTCAAAGTTGCGATGTTTGTCAGAGAGTAGGGAGACCATCATGAAGGGATGAGATTCCTTTGAATCTGCAAGTCACATTACATGTGTTTGACAAATGAGAAGTGGATTTTGTCAGACAGATTAATCCACCAGCGAGGAGAACATGATCCAGATACATAATTACCGAGGTAGACTACTTAACAAGATGGGCAGAGGTAGAAATAGTTACAGATTGTAGCACGGATATAGTTGCATAGTTCTTGTTTGAGAACATAGTTACAAAGTTTTGGTGTCCTAAAGTAATTATGAGTGATCAAGGTGCTCACGTTTTGAACAATACCATTGCAGTATTGACATAATAGTTATAGATACAACATCAAAAGAGCACCCCATATCACCTGCAAGCAAATGGCACTGTGGAGACATTGAATAAGATATTGGAGAATGCATTGACCAAGGTTTACAATTTAGGACAGAATGATTGGGACTTAAGAATCCATGCAGTGTTATGGGCCTATAGAAATACATACAAGAAGTTGATAGGATAGACACCCTTTAGGTTAGTGTATGGATAGGCCATGGGAATCCATCTCAATGGACTACATGTCAGGCTTCCCATGCACCAAGCAGGGAAATGACTGTGTTTTTGTGGTTGTTGATCTCTTTTCTAAGAAGGGGATTATGGTTGCCTGTAAGAAGAGCATCACAGGAGAGGCCACTGCCAAGCTCTTCTTTGAACGAGTCTCGGTACATTTTGGAATCCCACAAACCATTGTCTCATATCGAGACAGTCGATTTCTCAGCACATTCTGGTCTAGCCTCTGGTCACTATTGGACACCAAGCTCACCAAATCCACGACCTTCCACCCCCAAACAGATGGTCAAACTGAGGTCGTAAATCGAATGATTGTGCATATCCTTCACATGTATAATTCCAAGCACCCTCGCACATGGGATGAGAGCCTTCCCTATGTCCAACATAGCTACAACCGAGCCCTGCATAGCTCAACCGTCCACAACCCCTTTCAAGAGGGGTTGGGATTCTAGCCATTGGGTCCCATAGATGTTGCAATTCCCCTTGTGGTCACCTTGACTGACTCATATCCTGCTCCAAATGAAGTTGACAAATCCACCCAGTTCATTGAGTGGATCTGACACATCCGCCAACAGGTTCAGGATATCCTACATAAGTCCAATGACAAGTACAAGTAGTGCCATGATCAACAGCGGGTGCCACATAAGTTTCAAGTGGGGGACAATGTTTGGTTGTACTTGCAGAAAGAATGCCTTACATGACCCGATTGTAAGCTTCACTCACTCCATTATGGGTTGTACACCATCACCAAGGCCATGGGGGATAATTCTTTTGAGCTCAACATTCCTCCTTTCCTTGGCCTGCACCCATTGTTCAATGTGGATCTCCTTCGTCCTTATTTCCCACCATTATTGGACACCTCAGAAGTAGCAGAACAACTGACACCAACAGAGCTCAAACCCGACTGCATAAAACAAGCATCCAATGATCAGATTGTGGACACACAGATAAAGGGCACTGTTGGGCCCGAGATATGATCACTTTTATGACGGTTATTATACACTTTTACTGCATGTACATATGTGTTTTTCATATTTTAAAGGAGCTTTTTGAAGAATTTCATGATAAAATGGTATGATCGACACAAGGTACATATAATTCATGTTTAATGATTGTATCAAGTATAATTCATCATGTTTTATGATTTCCAAGACCTAATTCACGTTTTTCTGGTGTTACAGGGAAAAAACGCACTACGTTTCTAGTTCTGGCACTTGATCCGACACTCCTTCTAGTACTCGTTTCGGCACTTGATCTGGCACTCCGTCCAACACCTCTTCCTACACAAAAACATAGGGTGACTTGGCGGTTATGGTATTAGCGATTAGTGATGGGAAAATCGGGCATGTGGGTTTTGTTCATAATTGTCCCCTCCAGCTACTGAGCTCTAGACATCTCAGTTTCTGTTGTTCAAAGAGGGCAATTATTGGCTCGCTATGTTTCGGCAGGTAGGGCACCATTAATGAAATTTACCAATTTTAGAAGTGGCTCGAACCTCCTGTGGTCGACCACTTGGTATATAAACATTATAAATACCACTAGGATGATCAGAAGATTGTTAACCAAGTAGAAGAGCCAATGTATTAGAGACAAATTCTTTTTTTCTCTGTTTTGAGTTTTTACATTGCCAGATTATGCCAGAACTGCGTTTTTGGGGTTTTATGGTGAATTCAACCTGCTGAGTTCGTGGTGTTATTTTAGAGAGTGACCATGACTTGCTGGGGGGCCCACCAACAGTTTGGTAACTCTCTGTGTGTTCATGCATTTTATGATTTATTTGTCTCTTTATTTCCTGTACATGCATTATGAGTTTATTAATTAGTTTGTTGTTGTAGTTTAAATTGTTTTGATTCCCTTTTGTAGGTTAGAATGACAGAGTGTGTTAGAATGCATTAATCTCATAGATTAGGAATGGATTTGCAAATCCCTAGACTAACCCCATGTGTAATTAGATAGTAGATTGTGCTTTTATTTATGATTTTAGAATCCAATTTAAAATAGAGTTTTAATTAGAATAGAACAAAGTTTTTAATTGAGATTTCTTTGACAAGGATTTGATGGATGGATAGAGTCAATTTCAGTTTTTAATCATAGCTTGCTTATCTCATTTTTATATAGATCTTGTTACATTAGTTGTTGATTAACGTAGTTGTTAGTTTACTTTTTAAATGTCATGCTTTAATTTCTGTTTTTAGTCATTTCTTTATTGCAGTTTGAATTGTTAGAGTAGATATAGCATAGTTTTCATTTGATGTAAATTCCTTCCTAGAATTAGATTGCAATTGTATTTTTTTTTAGATTAATAGCTCGAGTTTAAGTATGAATTTTTCTTATGTGGTGTAGAAGTATAATGATGATCTCGTTATGTTGTTGATGGTTAATATATGAATATGCAGGGTATTTAACATTCACACAACCACCAACATTACATTTGAGTGTTTCATAGACTAAAGATAGTTTCTTGCTTTGTAGATTAGAAGAGATAGTTACTTGTTTTCATAGATTAGAATGAGGTTTTATTTGTTGTTGTATGGTAGATAGACTTTACTTTGATAGATTAGATAGTAGTTTGCTTGTCATAGATTAAGAATTAGTTGTTAATCTTTCTTGCTTTCAATAGAATGGATTTCCTTTCATGCATTGCATTGAGCATTTAGATTTCCTTTCACGCATTAGAAATAGTTTTGCATTAGTCATTTAGTTCACTTGCCTCTTGGGCTAGATAGTTGTTCAATCAGAAGTTTTAATTTGATTGCTTGCAATATTTAGTTGTTTTTGCTTACTTGTCTTTTGCTTTAGTAGGTTAGCTAGGTGCCTTTGCTTACTTGTCTTTTACTTTAGTAGGTTAGTTAGGTGTCTTTGATTGCTTGTCTATTTTCTTTAATAGGTTAGATAGGTGTCTTTTCTTACTTGTTTATTTACTTGCTTTCATAGGATAGTTTCTCATTGAATGTAGGTTGGCAAGTTAAAATAGTTTGCTTTGGTTATTTGATTATTGTTATGCTTAAATAGTTGTTTATTTCTTATTGTTGAATTAGTTTGCTTTACATAGGGTTTTACTTGCTTTCTTAGGAACTATCCATCGATCCTTGGCCCAAAAGTACTTAGGTTACTTAGTTTCATGTTGCTTAGTCGGGTTTTCTAATTAGATAGGTTTGCTTGAGTAGATTAGCCTTAGATAGTTGTTTTCATTAGTTAGACTATACTCCTACCAACCCTTCTACCTTTGGCATATATTTTTCTACAACTCTAAGTTTACTTACCCTGGGTTGACAATTTAATTAAGGGTTTTTAGTGTGGTTTTAGTGCATATAGAACACCCATCATTTTTGGCGCCGTTGTCGGGTAGTTGTCTTAAGGTAAGAAGTAGTTAGGAAATAGATCATTCCTAGACCTTAGCATTAGATTGGTGGTAGGGGAACTTTAAGACGAGAGGTAAGAACCTGCGCATATGCTATAACAGGTTCCCCGAAACCCAAAGGTAGCTTTTTCTTCTTTTTTTTCTTTCTTTCGTGAATAGGCCTAGAGACGCACAAGGTAGATACATTAAATCTAAATAAGACCTTTCAGACAAGGTTCCTTCCGATCTCTTTGGGGGAAGGAACATTCCACTCATAAGATCCACAGATCAATCCCGAAAAACAGGAGCTAGCTCAACCCAAAGGGCTAAAGCGGTCTCTAAAAGAGACTGAAACAGGGAGCACTATAGAACAAAAAATTGAAGCACCAGTAGTATTTGGATAGGAGGCAAGACCACTCGAGCCTTCCACAGAACCAAACAATACAACCTTTTCTTTTACACCACCATTAGGAGATCCTAACTTTTTGGACATCATCTTTGTGTGAACCAAGTTTTATCAAATGGCAAGATGAACTCAGAAGCAACCATTAGCTTGAGGGAACTTTCTCAAATCCTAGCAGCAGTTAGGATTTCTACCTCTTCGAAAATATTGGAAGAGTCAAGGTCCTATGAGCTACAAAATGATTTTCCTTGCCAAAATGTGAAGGAAGCTGAAAAATTATGGACTACATCCAATGGAGAGCAATCATTAAGACCTAACATTGAGGAGTTCTCAACATCCATCTCAACAGATCCTTTATGTACTTCAGAAATCAATCATCGAGAAGAAGAGGATCTGCATAGCATGATGAGGGAGAGCATAGAAATTATTGTTGATGAACATCAAGATTACATTGAAATTTGGTTTCAAGAAGTCATCAAGCCACAATACTATTCTCTTCTTCAACACCTTATGATGCCAAAACAAGTAGGTTGGTTGGTTCTTCATATCCAGGTAATCACTGCGGTAACTTTTCATATATGGATATGAGTATGATTCTTATGTTGCTCCGCACATGGTTACATTGGAAGAGTTATTACACTTGAATACAGATTTTCCCTTTCTTTTTAGGTAGGGTAGGATAGTAAATAAAAGTTGCATGTTGTTAGTTTAGCTTAGAAGTCTAATGCAACCTTATTTTACATTTTCTTTTAATAAAACAACTATGAGATACATCTTCCTATGACTTGATCTCATTAATCTCATTAGTTTATTATATTTCAGAGTGTGGTTTTTGCAAACAGTTTTAGAGATCTCTATAGGTATTTATCTCACCAGGAGTAGACAGTTCAAGGAAATATAAAAGAAGGATTTTTCTTCAAAACATTGTTACACTTGAACCCTGTTGTCTGATAAGAATCAAATGAATAATGATTTGTTGTAATTAGCCATGTTTTTGCAAAGACTTCCATCTTCTTGTTCTTAAGGCATTCCAAAGTAGTTTCTCTTGAAACTCTTCACCACTGTATAAGGAAGTGACACCGTAACCATCAAGCTTAGAGGTCTCTCGTACAATTTTCCCAAGAAACCTGAGTAAGTGAGTAAAGTATCTTTATTAAAGAGTAACAAGGAGGTCTGATTAGCAATTATTCATGGAACATCACAATAACTTAAAAAAAAAGAAAGTGAGTTGAGCCTAGAGATACCTTTCTGTTCTTTCTCAATGGTACCATCCACTACAAACTTAATAGCTTGATTATATCATATCTTTAGATAGGCCATGTCCACTTAAGTACCCCATACATTAGGACAATTACTAAGGAATATAATGGAAAGTCATCCTCTAACATAAATACCATCCCAATTGAAAAAAGAAAGAAAAAGTTGTTTTCAGAGTTGTCCCCCCATTCTCTTGCATAAAGAAATCTTATATTAAAAACATAAAAGATGGAGGGCTAGTCTCTGAGGGTGTAAGAGGCTAACCCGCCAGGATATTGAACATGTCTACTGGAAGTGGGTACCGGCTTGTGGTATGACTAGGTAAACCTGTCGGGGTACTGAACAAGCTTGCTGATAGTGGGGCATTCTACCTAGCGAGGATGGTAATCTGACAAAAAATAAATAATAAATTTAAACTTGTCTTGACGTACGACATTACTTGTAGACAAAGATGACATGAAGTATACATGCTTAATCTAAGGTTAATGAACTCCATAAAGTTACCATTGGGAACTAACTCTGAGACTATCTTGAAACTCTCTTGCCTACCTCTTCTTATCTATATATAGGATCTCTTATCCTATAGGTGGGGCCATCTTCTAACTGTCTCATCAAACCAATCTGTGAAATTTATCTTTACACTTTACAAACTGTAAATCTTCGGCTATCGGGAGAACTGACTGATTTTCTATATTTTTGATTTTGAGGTGTCATAATACTTAAGTGTGGGGGAGGGGTTCATGAGTTGACAAATGATAACATTGCCTAGAAGAAATAAGTCTTTGTAAAAATTCATGTATTGTTTTCATGATACAGGTTATTACAACAACAGTCATTTTATTTTGAAGTGCTAAACTCCCGTGTGCTATAAATTGTTGTATATGTCCTTAACAGACTACTCTGTTGGTTTATTTTTATTACAGGTTGTTCATTGTAGGTTTGACATTAGATTTTTGTTATAGGTTATTCATTGTAGGTTTGACATTATATGTTCTATGCAAGAGGATTGAGTGAGCATGGTGGAAAAATCAACAACAATGGAACACTCTTAGCCTGCCTAAACTCCTATTCACTATGTTCGTGGCGTCTGAGGAATCAATTGCCTCAACCACAAAGATCCCAAGAGTTGGAGACCGTTGATTTAACCAGTTTCCAAGAGCAAGCTATAACAGGGTTTTCAAAACTGAATTTCAGAACATCTCTGGAGCTAAGGGATACTCCAAGGAGTGGATAAAAGAGGAGCTAATCAACCCTCTCATAGTCATCACCAGATTGATTACATGTGAAGGTAATATTCCGTATTTAAAGCCTATCAATTTCGATTATTAGCTCACTTTCAGTTCCATAAGCCATTGTAACTTTCCATTTTACTTATTAAAGAGTCTTGAGAAGATGTCTTCCCAAGTGAGGAAGGATGTAACCAATCCCCATAACAACCTATTTTACCATGACCTTATCAAACTACTTGTCTTAGACAAGTTGGAAAAATAGGAGAAAGCGTGGGATGAGTTCATTTACCAATTTGCAAACCCTCATCTTACAATCAAGACTATCAAGAAGACTCTTGATCTAGGGACTATTACTCCACCCAAAACCTCACACTCAAGCTATTCCTTTACCAGGCCAAAAGTCCAAGAAACTTGTTGATACCCCTGCAACCTCATCGGGAAAGAAGACCAAGAAGCCTATTGCTAATTCATGGCACAAGGACGTGCCATATCTTCGGTCTGGGGGGAGTTTTCTTGAGCTAAAAATGCTAAGCATTGCCCATTTGTATAGCAAACCCATGAGAAGATGAAGTAGGATTTTTGTCAAAATTCTGTCATACTGTATTTTTATAATGTCTTGGGATATTACATCAGCAGTTGTTTGTATTGGTATGCTAAAATTATATATTGTTGAAATCATTATGTGTGTTATAATCTTGAAGTGCATTTTTTTATACTTAACCGCTCTTTGTGACAAATACAGAGCAATAACAACTGCTAAATACTTACTGCCATCTGTATTACAAGCTTATGAAAAGAGGAACATTTGTTTGAATCGTTATAGATCGATGAAAGGAAACAAAAATTATCCTGATTCACCATGCCTACCAGTACAAACCAAACCTTTTGTTAGTATTTGTCAGTCTGTCAATCACCTGTGATCAAGTTTTCTCTTTCATGTGATTGATAGGGTTATTAGGTCAAATTGTTATATTTTCAAAATAAAATTATCAAATACAATTTGACATCTCTTGGTTGTAAAATGGTCATTGGTGTGCCTAAGTGTCCTTACTACTCCCTCCACTCATCCAAATTCATAAATTTTCATCATGGTCATGTCATCATTCCTTGTCATCAATTTTCAAATGATTGTCTTGGTCAAAGATTTACTTCAAAATTGGTTTCTGAATATAGGAGGATGAATTTGACAAAAGTGAAAGAGGTTTTTGTCAATAATAGACCAAGAAACAAAAACCTCCCTCAGTTTATGCACAGGTGTTATCATTTGAGATAAATTCCCCAAATACAATCACTATAGGAGGGTTTTTTGCACATTTGGACAATTTGACTTCAAGTAAGTTTTTCAGAGGGTTGGAGAAGGAATTTGCATGCTTGATGGTTCCATTGTGTAGAAGACATTATAAAATTTCCAACCATACCACTCTCAGCCCAAAAATCCTCCGGGAAGGCCTCCAAAATCTCTCTCAAAGACCACGCTGCACTTCTGCAAGTTTTGAGTAACCAACTTCAAGCTGGGATTCTGAGCCAATGCGAAAGTAATTTTGAAACCAGTAGGAGGTTTGTTTTCATAACATACCAAAACACAATAACCTCTCTCATTTTTTGAATATACTTTATGGTCTGTGATATATTCTATCACCTTAGAGACCTATACTCTCAGAAAACAAAACACTCTGTTTTTCCTATTTTAGTCATATTTTCGTTTCATGTTTTCCTAACAACTGAAAGTGCATTTTTGAAAACCAAGACAGGTTTTTATCAAGTACATATTAAAAAACAATAAAATCTCTCAGTTGTTACACAGGTTTTACTGTATTGTAGTTACAGGTGTCACTTTGATACTTGTTTTTCACAAGTTTTCCAGGCCAAAATTGTCGCGCTTATGGGAAGTCACTTTTGGAACTAATTTTGCAGAGGTAAAATTGTTGTTTTGCATGGTTTAAAGGATCAAGGGTATAATATACATCTCAAGGCTTCCTCACATGTCATCAGCAGCCTCCAAAAACTCCAAACCCTCCAATTCAAACTTATAGAGCATGAAACATTGAGTTGTCATTTACACCATGATAACGTTGTCCTACAAGCCAAGATGAATTATCTACAACGTTAGGTTGATGATATTACTGCCACCAATAATAGTCTCTAGATGAAATTAAAACACCACAAAAATATTAATTCAAAATCCCCCGGGCAAGAGGGAGAAGCTTCTAAAGCTAATCCACCCCCTCCTTCGCAAGTTAGTCATAAAGGTCAATTTCTTTTTGTTTGCAGTGGGACCTGCAAACTCTTAGGTGTGGGGGTAATGTTGGGCCCAAGATATGATCACTTTTATGACGGTTATTATACACTTTATGTACATATGTGTTTTTCATATTTGAAGGGAGCTTTTTGAAGAATTTCATGATAAAATGGTATGATCGGCACAAGGTACATATAATTCATGTTTAATGATTGTATCAAGTATAATTCATCATGTTTTATGATTTCCAAGAGCTAATCCACATTTTTTTGGTGTTACAGGGAAAAACCGCACTATGTTTCTAGTTCCGGCACTTGATCTAACACTCCTTCCACTACTTTTTTCAGCACTTGATCCGACACTCCGTCCAACACCTCTTCTTACACAAAAACGTAGGGTGACTTGGTGGTTATGGTATTGGCGGTCAGTGATGGGAAAATTGGGCACGTGGTTTTTGTTCATAATTGTCCCCTCCAACTACTGAGCTCCAGACAACTCAGTTTCAATTGTTCAAAGAGGGTGATTATTGGCTCGCTCTGTTTCGGCAGTTAGGGCACCATTAATGAAATTTACCAATTTTAGAAGTGGTTCAAACCTCCTGTGGTAGACCACTTGGCATGTAAACATTATAAATACCACTAGGATGATCAGAATATTATTAACCAAGTAGAAGAGCCAATGTATTAGAGACAAATTCTTTTTTTCTCTGTTTTGAGTTTTTACATTGCCAGATTATGCCAGAATTGCGTTTTTGGGTTTTTATGGTGAATTCGACCTGTTGAGTTCGTGGTGTGCTTTTAGAGAGTGACCACGGCTTATTGGGGGGACCACCAGCAGTCTGGTAACTCTGTGTGTGTTGTTCATGCATTTTATGATTTATTTGTCTCTTTATTTCCTGTACATGCATTATCAATTTATTAATTAGTCTATTGTTGTAGTTTAAATTGTTTTGATTCCCTTTTGCAGGTTAGAATGATAGAGTGTGTTAGAATGAATTAATATCGTAGATTAGGAATGGATTTGCAAATCCCTAGACTAACCCCATGTGTAAATAGATAGTAGATTGTGCTGTTATTTATGATTTTAGAATCCAATTTAAAATAGAGTTTTAATTAGAATAGAACAGAGTTTTTAATTGAGCTTTCTTTGACAAAGATTTGATGGATGGATAGAGTCAATTTCAGTTTTTAATCATAGCTTGCTTATCTCATTTTTATATCAATTAGTTGTTGATTAACATAGTTGTTAGTTTACTTTTTAAATGTCATGCTTTAATTTCTGTTTTTAGTCATTTCTTTATTGCAGTTTGAATTGTTAGAGTAGATATAGCATAGTTTTCATTTGATGTAATTTCCTTCCTAGAATTAGATTGCAATTGTATTTTTTTTTAGATTAATAGCTCGAGTTTAAGTATGAATTTTTCTTATGTAGTGTAGAAGTATAATGATGATCTCGTTATGTTGTTGATGGTTAATATATGAATATGCAGGGTATTTAACATTCACACAACCACCAACATTACATTTGAGTGTTTCATAGACTAAAGATAGTTTCTTGCTTTGTAG
>ML785155.1:118363-163196 GCA_009831015.1 Picea engelmannii
TCTTGCTTTGTAGATTAGAAGAGATAGTTACTTGTTTTCATAGATTAGAATGAGGTTTTATTTGTTGTTGTATGGTAGATAGACTTTACTTTGATAGATTAGATAGTAGTTTGCTTGTCATAGATTAAGAATTAGTTGTTAATGTTTCTTGCTTTCAATAGAATAGATTTCCTTTCATGCATTGCATTGAGCATTTAGATTTCCTTTCACGCATTAGAAATAGTTTCGCATTAGGCATTTAGTTCACTTGCCTCTTAGGCTAGATAGTTGTTCAATGAGAAGTTTTAATTTGATTGCTTGCAATATTTAGTTGTTTTTGCTTACTTGTCTTTTGCTTTAGTAGGTTAGCTAGGTGCCTTGCTTACTTGTCTTTTTCTTTAGTAGGTTAGTTAGGTGTCTTTGCTTGCTTGTCTATTTTCTTTAAAAGGTTAGATAAGTGTCTTTGCTTACTTTTTTATTTACTTTATTTCATAGGATAGCTTCTCATTGAATGTAGTTTGGCAAGTTAAAATAGTTTGCTTTGGTTATTTGCTTATTGTTATGCTTAAATAGTTGTTTATTTCTTACTGTTGAATTAGTTTGCTTTACATAGGGTTTTACTTGCTTTCTTAGGAACTATCCATTAATCCTTGGCCCAAAATTACTTAGGTTACCTATTTTCAAGTTGCTTAGTCGGATTTGCTAATTAGATAGGTTTTCTTGAGTAGATTAGCCTTAGATAGCTTCTTTCATTAGTTAGACTATACTCCTACCAACCCTTCTACCTTTGGCATATATTTTGCTACAACTCTAAGTTTACTTACCCCGGGTTGACAATTTAATTGAGGGTTTTTAGTGTGTTTTTAGTGCGTATAGAACACCCATCAGGCACTCGACAACAAATGATCCATCTTTATCGAGTCGTCAAAGTAGGGCAGCTCCTACACCAAGGCAAGTGGCTCACACGGGGCCAAATTCAATAGAAATTTCCTCATCTGATGGGGGAACTCAACGCAATGGACACCATTAATTCGTAAGGAGGAAGGATTGATATAGGTGGATATCGGTGGCCACCCACTTTTTCCAACTAGCTCAAAACAATTTTCTGCAATTTTGGTAATTTACTATTTATAGCAGTTTTTCACTTCTGGAGTCGTTTTGAGGACCTAAACGATGTTTTTTGGGAAAACAAGTTGTAATATCTAACTTCCTTCACTATTTCCCCCAAAATGAATCTCCTCGACAATACCTTTCCAAAGGGATATCATATGCCTAAAACAGAGATCGTATGCAAAAGTTACTACCCCGGGAAGTTGATGTACTAACTTACCTAAACGAGGCCCACATGACTTTTAGCATTTCATCTCTTAGGGTTAGGTTTTTGGCATTCCTGTTTATTGTAAAATGGCCTTCAGAGACTCATTGTAATCATCTTCTTGCGAATGAGCGCAACCGTCACATCTCTTCTCAGAGATAAGACACCACCATTCCAGCAAGTTTGTTTCCGCTGCATTTTATAGTTTCATCTTATTTCATTATTGAATAGAAAACCAATTTTATCTTTGTTATTTTGTGTTAAGAACCTGTTAATAATATGTAGTCATTTTGTTCTGCTCATAAATATGGATCATTTACCCTCATGTACGCACCCTATTATACTGCTAGCCCATGTACATATGCGCCATGCTCTATTGTATCCCACGTACACCTCAAAAAATAAGGTTTTTTCATTATTTCTATAACTCCCAAACTTTCCTCCTCAACCCTTCGTGCTACCTCAGACTTGTGCAAATTCAAATGTATCGATGAGTACCTGCAATAAACCTTATACAATAATAGATATTCAATGTGCTCAATATGTGCTAATAGGAGATATTTTCTCTCTTATTTATACTTCCATGTAGCTTCCTCAAGGGGTTACCTTCTAACCAACTTAACCCAATTTCCTTGTTTTAGGGATAACCCATTTCTAACCACTTTTGTACTTCTAACCCACTTTTCTACAAATAGTAAATTCTCCACTTCTAGTTGCAACTAATTTATTTTTAATTATTTTTTATTATTTTCTTATTGCAACAACTTAACCCATGATTAACTCCTAGTTTCACTCACTTGACTAGTCAAATTTTTCTAGGAGCTTCTAGAATATTTTTGATATTTTTGACCTTCTAGATAACTCATGAGGGTTTTCCAATTTCACAAGGCCATAACTCTCTAACCGTGAGGAGTTATGTGGTGTTCCACATATCACCAAAAATTGCATGACATACTATCCATCTAGACTAGTCTTACCTGCAAATATATTAAACTTCATACCATTATACATAAATCAAATTGAAGTTCCTTAACCATACTGTTGGGGCTACCATAATTTTCTACCGGACATTCTTCAAGGGTTGACATCAATGACAACGAACCCAATTAATCAACAATATCCCCCTTTGGAATTGATGGAAACACTTTGATGCAATACTGAAGTCATATCGCTTATGCTCCCCTTGTGACCATCGCTCCACCTGTGACCATTGCTCCCCCTAGAATCATGCCTCTATGCTCTCTCTCCAAGAATATAACTCTATGTCATACATATTATGAATATCTCCCCATTTGAAATCAATGGAAAAGGTAACTTCCCTTCTGGGGTTGCTCCCCCTAACTGAACTGTCTTTGGGGATACCCCCCTTGAATAAACTCTTCCTAAGCCTGCTCCCCCAACATGAAATGTCCTATGCATGGTGCTTCCTCATGTAAATCTAATAAATATAAGATAATCATTCAAAAGAATTCATTTTGGAGTAGAAATTACTCCGAGTCTCTAGCGAAGATACTCAAAAGCTTCCCTTGGATGCGATTTTTTTAAGATATTTGCAATATGTTCCTTTGTTCCCACACATTCAACTCTGATGTTATTATTTGCAACCTATTCTCGTAGAAGGTGATACTTGATTGGAATTTGCTTCATCTTAGAGTGCATCATCAGATTCTTTGAGATACCGATAACGCTTGTATTATCAAAATATATAGGAACGAGCTCATTATCTGTCAAAGTTTGTTTCATTCATAGAATCTATGTACAACATGTTTCTACTGCAATATTCTTTTCTTTAGATGTAGACAATAATATTGATGATTGTTTCTTATTTAGCCAAGAGATCAAACACTCAACCAAGTAGAATGTTGCTCCACTGGTGCTTCGTCACTTATCAATGCAACCTTCCCAATATGCATCTATGTAGGAAATAAGTGATAGATCCTTTCCTTTTGGATATCATAATCTAAACTCTTATGTGCCCTTGAGATATCTAAAAATCCTCTTCACTACTAGAACATGTGATTCCTTTGGTGCTGCTTGAAATTGTGCCACATGTCCAACTTCCTATATTAAATCTGGTCTAGATGCTATCGCATAAAGTAATATTCCAATCATTGACCTATACTACCTCTGATCTGTAGACTTTGAATCATCATTTTTTCTCAACTTGCAACTAGTTTTCATAGGAGTGTTAACTGGTTTGCAATCTTCCATTCCAATCGTCTTTAGCATTTATCTAATATACTTAGTTTGAGAAACAAAAATGCCTTGGTTTCTTTGACATATCTGAAGACCTAGAAAGAAGGATATTTTTCCAAGTAATGAAATTTCAAATTCATTCTACGTATCCTTTGCAAATTTCTGTCTTAACATGTTATCATCACTTCCAAAAATAATATCACCAACATAAACTTCAATTAATAAAATACTATCTTGAGTTACCTTGATGTAGAGTTTGTCGTCTTCATTTCCTTTTCTGAACCCTGTTTGTTGTAGATATCTATCCAGTCTAGAGTTCCATGTTCCAGGAGCCTATTTTAGACCATACAAGGCCTTCTTCAACCTGCACACACAATATTCATTCTCTAACAGCTAAAATCCTTCTAGTTGTTCATTGTAGACTTCTTCTTCAAGTTCCCCATTCGGAAAATATGATTTCACATCCATCTGATACACTTTAATATTCTTGGAGCATGCATAAACTAAGATCAATCTGATTACTTCCATTCTGTCAGTTGGGGAAAACATCTCTTCAAATTCGATACCTTCAACCTATGCGTATCCTTTACATACCAATCTATATTTTTTCTAGGTAACTTATCCATATTCATTCAATTTATTTCTGAAGACCCACTTTGTGCCAATAATATTCTTGTACCTTGGACTTGGAACCAATTCCCAAGTTTCATTCTTCTCTATTTGATCCAACTCTTTATTCATGGAATTTTTCTAGAATTCATCCTTCCTGGATTCTTCAAAACTATTTGTTTCAATAGAAGATAAGAGTGTTGATTCATTGGGTTGGTTTTCATTGGTGTCAACCCTTGAAGAAAGTCTGATAGCGAATTTCGATAGCATAATGGTTTGGGTAATGGACCCAAGTTTGTTTGATGTATAATGGTATGAGTTTTAATACCTTTGTAGGTAATACTATTCTATATGGATAGTACATGTCATTCCATTTTCGGTGGTATGCGGAATGCCACATAACTTCTCACAGTTAGAGAGTTATGGACATGTGAAGTTGGAGAACCCTCATGAGTCATCTAGAAGCCCCAAAAGGTCAAAGTAGTCAAAGTGGTTGCAAAGAAGAAATTATTTAAATAATAAAGTTAACTGATGAGTGTACTATAAGTCAAAGTGGAAACAAAATAAATTATTTAAATAATAAAGTTAATGGAGAAATTACTAAGTGGAGAAGTGGTTAGAAGTGGGTTAACCCTAAAATAAGGAAAGTAGGTTAAGATGGTTAGAAGGTAATTTAAATAATAAAGTGAAGTGATGAGTGTACTATAAGTCAAAGTGGATACAAAATAAATTATTTAAATAATAAAGTTAATGTAGATATTACTAAGTGGACAAGTGGTTAGAAGTGGATTAGCCCTAAAATAAGGAAAGTGGGTTAAGATCGTTAGAAGGTAACCCCTTGAAGAAGCTACATAAAAGTATAAATACCAGGCAATGGTCTCTCATTTTTAATCACACTTGAGCATATTGAATATCTAAAAGTGACTGAGGTAACCAAAGGATATCTAAGTCTAATTTTAGAGGGAAGGTGAAGTAAAGAAGGCCGAAATTCAAGGGAGGATAAATTCTTTTGATGATGCTTTCTAAGGTATGTTATTTACAGGTCATCTCACCATTTTCACAATAACGTTTTTTCTAGAATGATTCAGGACGTGAAATTCGGAGTCTGTTGAGGAAACATATCCAAGTAGCTTTGATAGAAATTTCAACCTGTGGGTCGTTGTATCTTTGGAGTTACACTTCGTGGAAAATAGGGTTTGTGTCTAGTCCTGAAACTAGTATAAAACATGTCTTTCAGGTAAAAACATCATAATGTCTTCATAACAGATCCAAATTAAGTAAGACTGAATGTATTGGTTAGAGTACATTCTTTAGTATACTTTGTAGGGAATATTATTCTATATGGATAGTACATGTCATCCCATTTTCGGTGGTATGCGGAATGCCACATAAATTCTCACGGTTAGAGAGTTATGGCCATGTGAAGTTGGAGAACCCTCATGAGTCATCTAGAAGCCCCAAAAGGTCAAAGTAGTCAAAGTGGTTGCAAAGAAGAAATTATTTAAATAATAAAGTTAAGTGATGAGTGTACTATAAGTCAAAGTGGATACAAAAGAAATTATGTAAATAATAAAGTTAATGGATAAATTACTAAGTGGACAAGTGGTTAGAAGTGGGTTAGCCCTAAAATAAGGAAAGTGGTTTAAGATGGTTAGAAGGTAATTTAAATAATAAAGTGAAGTGATGAGTTTACTATAAGTCAAAGTGGATACAAAATAAATTATTTAAATAATAAAGTTAATGGAGAAATTAATAAGTGGACAAGTGGTTAGAAGTGGGTTAGCCCTAAAATAAGGAAAGTGGGTTAATAAGATGGTTAGAAGGTAACCCCTTGAGGAAGCTACATGAAAGTATAAATAAGAGGCAAGGGTCTCTCATTTTTAATCACACTTGAGCATATTGAATATCTACAAGTGACTGAGGTAACCAAAGGATATCTAAGCCTAATTTCAGAGGGAAGGTGAAGTAAAGAAGGTCGAAATTCAAGGGAGGATAAATTATTTTTATGATGCTTTCTAAGGTATGTTATTTACAGATCATCTCACCATTTTCGCAATAAATTTATTTCTAGAATGATTCAGACTATGAAATTTGGAGGTCGTTGAGTAAACATATCCAAGTAGTTGTGATACAAATTTCATCCTGTGGGTCATTGTATTTTTGGAGTAACACTCCATGGAAAATGGGGTTTGTGGCTAGTCCTGAAACTAGTCTAAAATAAGTGTTTTAGGTAAAAGCGTCATAACTTCTTCATAACAAATAAAAATTAAGTAAGACCAAATGTATTGGTTAGAGTACATTCTTTAGTATTCTGTGTACAATTTTCAGATCCATACAACAAATATTCAGTGCGGGGAACACTCTACAAGTTATCTCTCTAGAATAATACAAAATTCAATAAGGTATGTCATTTTTTCTATAACTCCTTTTCTGAGAGGATCCAAGTAATGAAACTTGGAGGAATTACATTAAATAAATTGAAGAAAATTGTGTAATATTTTTAGATATTTATTCATTATAGGTACATATTTATGATTATTGCAAGTTAGGGTTCTTGACTAATCCAAAATTAGTCATGTGAGACTAAAGTAAAGTTTGATGAAAATGCTAGTCTCTTGTTGTTAAAGTTAAGGAAGGTTTGAAGGTATGTGATCATATACACCAGGTCTATTACAGAGTTACAAATCGGATTTGGATGATGAAATTGATGAGGCATTTTGGTTGAGGTACATGTTGGGCACATGGTTGAGACAAGTAGTTGATGAGTTGGCACATACATGAGGTGTATAGTTGATGATGTTGGTAAATCTTGATGAGTCATAGTTTATGTGTATTTGATGCATGGTTGATGCACTCAGTGATGGTATAGGTTGAGGTACAGGTTGGTGCATGGTTGATGCACTTGTTTATGGTAAAGGTTCATTACAGGTTGTTTGGTACAGATTGTTATAGGTTGATTGGCTGCAGGTTATTGGTAGAGGTTGTTACCGTGGTATATATCATAGTGATAGTGTGACAGTGGTTCCATCATTCTACTTCTATGTCAGGGCAGTTGGACGATGCAAGGAGTACATGTGGTTGTAGCCACCTTCCGATTGTAGTCAGAGAACATAGGGGGTTGTATCCTCCTTCTGGTTGTAGCCAGAGAATTGGGGAGTTAGAGCTTCCCTCGGATTGTAGCCTGAGAAACTATGGGGTTAGAGCCTCGTTCTAGTTGCAGCTAGAAAAAAAAGGAAGTTGGTGCTTCCAATGAATGTAATTCTTAAATACATATAAGAAAAATCATTCTGTGGTTTTCTCGGACTTTGTGTTTCCATGTAAAAACACTGGTGTACTGTGTATGTGTATGATTGTTCATTTGTTCATTTTTTATTTACTCTACAACTATTGTATGATAATGCAACATTGATATAACACTTGGATTTTATGAATTATATTTGTCTAGTACTGATTCACCCCCCCTCTCAGTAGTCTAACAATTGGTATCAGAGCAGGTTCATTCAGAAATTAGTTTAACCATTGAAAGGTAGATCATGGAGAGCAACAACATCTATAAAAATGGAATACCACAGTTTGATGGACATAAGTATGCATTTTGGAGCAGAATGATGAAAACATATATACATGCACATGGATTTGAAATTTGACAATTAGTTGTAGATGGATACAAAGAACCAACAGTTCCGCCGACAAATGAAAGAGCAATAAAACTAGGGGAAAATAATTCCAAAGCCACAAATGCACTTCTGAATGGCCTTTGTGAATCAATATACACCAAATTTATACATTTTAAATCTGCTAAAGATATTTGGGACAAGATTCAAAATATTAATGAAGGAGATTCAAAAGTCAAAGCAACAAAGCTTCAAACTTACAGAGGTCAGTTTGAACAACTAAAGATGAAGGAATATGAGAATATTGTAGCTTACTTCTTACGAGTCAATGAAATAGTAAATGCAATCATAGTATTGGGAGAAGAAGTTAAAGAATCTGTAATTGTTCAAAAGGTACTAAGATCTCTTTCTATGAGATTTGATCCTAAGATATCAACACTAGAAGAAAGAGCAGATCTAGACTCAATAAGCATGGAAGAACTACATGGAATATTCACATCATATGAAATGAGAACTGGACATGAAAATCTAGATATAAAAGAATCATCTTTCAAAAAATCCAAAAGGCCAAAGTAAAAGGGAAAGAAAAAAGAAAAATAACATAGCAGTGGTAGTGACATCTCAGAAGATGATGAAGAAATGACAAAGTTTGTCAGAAGATTGAACAAGGGAACCAATGGAAGATATAGAGGTAAGTTTCCATTGATTTGTTTTAATTGTGAGGGTATTGGTCATTTTTCTAACAAATGTCGTCATAAGAAAAATAAGAGGAATGATGAAGATTACTCAAATAGAAAACAAACATATAAAGGAAAAAGAACCACAAAGAAAGATTTCAAGAAAAATCTATGCACCAAAGAAGATATCTCCTCATCAGATGAAGATGAAGTTAGTGACAATGAGACATAAATAGTTCTATTCATGGAAGTATAAGACTCTAATAAAGAAGACACTGAAGAAGAATATGAAGAGGCAAAATTTGACTACCGAGAAGAATTGTTGTGTGTCATAGAAGTTATAAGAAGAGAAAAAAATAAAAACAAGAATCTACAAGCAGAACTAGACAAGAAAGAAGACACTCAAGAACCAGAACGAATGATCACAAATTTTAAGGTTCAAATAGAAGAAGATAAAAGAATTGAAGAATCACTCAAAGAACAACTAGAAGAAAGAGACAATATCATTGGAAATTTGGAAGCATAGATTGTCACATTAAGAAAGGATCTTCAAAATAAAAATATGCAGAACAACTCAAACATTTTGGATGAAATTATCAGGAGTCAAAAGCCTCATCATGACAAGTCCGGACTTGGATACAATTAGATAGAAAATAGATCAAGCTCCAAAACAACAGAACAAGAAACATATCCAAAAATATATGCAGAAACAATCAAAGGGGATAGGAAGACCTACAAGGAACATTATAGGGACACTCCTCCATAGAGAAAATTCAGATCTAAGAGTCAACGACCGACAGAAACATATAGGTGTCAAGAAGAATAAGGATTCATAAGAGTAACTCCTTTCATAAGATACTTAACTCCCATGTATCAAAATATATTTTTTGTTTTATGTTATGCATGGAATAATTTTGGACATAAAGTTGTGAATTGCAGAGCTAACAGTAGGAACATAAACAACTTTGAAATTCATACACAAAAGGGTTATCCAAGAAGGCCTAGTGAAACACATAGAAGAAGTTACAACATGTTTGAATCATTGAGCATTGAAGTGAAATGATACAAGTGTAACAAATTTGGACACATGTCCAAATATTGCATAATGACATACCCTCCTAAAGAACCACAACAGAACAACAACAGGGACAGACAGGAACCTCAAAAGAGGACATAGACAAGAAAACAAAATCAATATAGCAATGAAGAATGGACACTCGCTCTACAAGCTAAGCATAAGAAACGTGGTTGGTATGTTGACAATGGCTATTCAAAACATATGACAGGTGATAAATACAACTTTCTTACATTAATAAATGAAATATATGGATCAGTCTCCTTCAGAAATGATGATTCAACTAAAATCATTGGAAAATGAATAGTCATAATTAGAAACAAGAATACCAAGGCAAAAAATGTTCTACTAGTAGAATATATGAAACATAATATTCTAAGTGTAATTCAAATGTGTGACCAAGGTTATAAAATTACTTTCGATTCAAATAAGTGCAAGATAAGAAAAGAAGGTTCAGGAACATTGATTGCAACAAATGCAAGAACTTCAAGCAACATATATGTACTAAGTGAAATTGGAAATGAAAAGTGTTGTCTAGGAAAGGAAGATGAAGGCTGGCTATGGCACAAAAGAATGGGTCACATACACTTTGAAAACCTTGTCAAAGTCAACATAAAGGAATCCATTAGAGAAATTCCCCAGATCACGAAACCAACCAAAACTTTATGCAAACATTGTCATCAAGGAAAGCAAACAAAGACCAGGTTCAAATCAAAGGAATACTCAATGACAGGACCAATGTAAATTGTGCATACTGATCTAGTTGGACCAACTACAACAAAGGGTTTAACAAGTGAGAAACACTTTATGTTATTAGTTGATGATTATAAAAAAATGACTGCAGTTTTCTTTCTCAGGAATAAGTCAGAAGCTTTTTAAAACTTCAAGGTCTACACGAAAATGGTTGAGAATGAAATGGATTCAAAAATCAAAAGTTTGAGATATGATAATGGAGGAGAGTTCACTTCAAAGGAATTTATGGACTACTACAACATACATGGAATAAAAAGGAAATTCTTCGTTGCTAGGACACCTCAACAGAATGGAGTTGTTGAAAGAAAGAACATGACAATACATGAAATGGCTCAAACAATGCTAATGGATTCCAACTTGATAAATATGTTTTGGACACATGTAGTGCATACAACAATTCACATTAAAAACAGAGTAATGCTCAGAAACAACACCAACAAAACTCCCTACGCATTATGGAAAGGAAGACCAAAAAATGTGAAGCACTTCAGAGTATTTGGAAGCAAATGCTACATCAAAAGAGAAGATGGTGGAATGGAAAAGTTTGACTCTCGTGTGAACAAATGAGTACTTGTTGGTTACTCAAGTACAATAAAATCATACAAGTGTTACAATCTAAGGTTGAACAAAGTTGTGGAAAGAATCAATGTAACAGTTGATGAAATAGGTGGATGAGAATTAAAGGAAGAAGAAAATGAATCAATGGAACAACTTTACGAAGAAGAAGTAGAAGGGGAAGATGAAGAGGATCAGACAGAATTATAAGAGAAATTTTAGCAAGTGCCTCAAAAGACACCTAGAAAACGAGTAGAGAAGAATCATCCTTCAGATCAGATTATCAGAAACAAAGATGCAGAAGTTGAGACTAGAAGAAGAATCCATTTGCTAGAACAAATGCACCTAGCACTCTCATGTATGATTGAAACAAATAGTTTTGACAAGGAAAGCAAGGATGGATTATGGAATAAGGCCATGGATGAAGAATTGGATCAAATAGATAAGAATGACACTTGGGAATTGGTTCCAAGACCAAAGAATAAGAATGTGATTAGCACAAAGTGGGTATTTAGAAATAAATTGAATGAAGACGGACATGTTACAAGGAACAAAGCTAGATTGGTATGTAAAGGATACACACAAGTTGAAGGAATCGACTTTGAAGAGACATTTTCCCTAGTTTCCATAATGGAAACAATCCAATTTATTTTAGCTTATGCATGCTCCAAGAATATTAAAGTGTATCAGACGGACGTGAAATCAACTTTTATGAATGGGGAACTTAAACAAGAAGTCTACATCGAACAACCAGAAGGATTTTAGTTGCCAGAGAACACAGATTATGTGTGTAAATTGAAGAATTCCTTGTATGGTCTAAAACATGATCCTAGAGCATGGTACTCTAGATTGGATAAATATCTACAACAGACAGGGTTCAAAAAAGGAAGTGTAGACATCAACCTCTACATCAAGGTAACTCAAGATAGTACTTTATTAATTGAATTTTATGTTGATGATATTATTTTTGGAAGTACTGATGATAGGTTAAGCCATAAATTTGCAAAAGATATGAAAAATGAATTTAAAATGTCATTACTTGGAGAACTATCCTTCTTTTTGGGTCTTTAGATACATCAAAGAAACCAAGGAATTTTTATTTATCAAACTAAGTATATCATAGAAATGCTAAAGAGGTTCGGAATGGAAGATTGCAAACTAGTTATCACTCCTATGCAAACCAGTTGCAAGTTGAGCAAAGATGATGATTCAAAGTCTATATACCAGAGGCAATACAAGTCAATGATTGGTAGCTTACTATATGTGACAACATCTAGACCAGATGTAATGCAGACAATTGGAAAAGTGGCATGATTTTAAGAAACACCAAAGGAATCACATGTATTAACAGTGAAGAGGATTTTCATATATCTCAAAGGAACATAAGAGTTTGGATTATTGTATCCAAAAGGAAAGGATCTATCACTTATTGTCTACACAAATGTAGATTGGGCAGGTTGCATTGATGACCGACAAAGCACTAGTGGAGCAACAATATACTTGGGTGAGTGTTTAGTATAATGGATAAGCAAGAAACAATCATCAATATCCTTATATACAATCGAAGAAAAGTATATTGCAACAACAACATATTTTACACATGTTCTATGGATGAAACAAACTCTGATAGATATACAATTTGAGTATGATGAGCCCATTCCAAACTATTGTGATAATACAAGCGCCATCAACATCTCAAAGAACCCGATGATGCACTCCAAGACAAAGCACATTCCAATCAAGTATCACTTTCTATGGGAACAGGTTGTAGAGAACAACATCAGAGTTGAGTATGTGGGCACAAAAGAATAAGTGGTAGACATATTTACAAAACTGCTTCCACGAGAAGCCTTTGAGTATCTTTGCCAAAGGCTTAGAGTAATTTCTACTCCAAAATGAATGTTTTTGAATGCTTATCTTATATGTCTTATATTTACACGAGGAAGAACCATAGAGAGGAAAATTCAGGTTGGGAGATCAGTTTCAATAAGAGTTCAGTTAGGGGGAGTATCCCCAAGGACAGTTTAGTTAGGGGGAGCAACCCCGGATGGAAAGATACCTTTTTCCATTGATGACAAAGGAGGAGAGATTTACTAGATGCATAGCAAAGAGGCATGGTTCTAGGGGAGCATGAGTGACATGACTTAATTATTGCATTAAAGTGTTTCCATAAATGCCAAAGGGGGATATTATTGATTAATTGGGTTGGTTTTCATTGTTGTCAATCCTTGAAGAAAGTCTAGTAGCGAATTCGGGTAGCACAATGGTTTGGGTAATGGAACCAAGTTTGTTTGATAGATAATGGTATGTTTTTTTATATATTTGTAGGTAATACTATTCTATATGGATATTACATGTGATGCCATTTCCGGTGGTATGTGGAACGTCACATAATTCCTCACGGTTAGAGAGTTATGGCCATGTGAAGTTGGAGAACCCTCATGAGTCATCTAGAAGCCCCAAAAGGTCAAAGTAGTCAAAGTGGTTGCAAAGAAGAAATTATTTAAATAATAAAGTTAAGTGATGAGTGTACTATAAGTCAAAGTGGATACAAAATAAATTATTTAAATAATAAATTTAATGGAGAAATTACTAAGTGGAGAAGTGGTTAGAAGTGGGTTAACCCTAAAGTAAGGAAAGTAGGTTAAGATGGTTAGAAGGTAATTTAAATAATAAAGTGAAGTGATGAGTGTACAATAAGTCAAAGTGGATACAAAATAAATTATTTAAATAATAAAGTTAATGTAGAAATTACTAAGTGGACAAGTGGTTAGAAGTGGATTAGCCCTAAAATAAGGAAAGTGGGTTAAGATGGTTAGAAGGTAACCCCTTGAAGAAGCTACATAAAAGTATAAATACAAGGCAAGGGTCTCTCATTTTTAATCACACTTGAGCATATTGAATATATAAAAGTGACTGAGGTAACCAAAGGATATCTAAGCCTAATTTCAGAGGGAAGGTGAAGTAAAGAAGGCCGAAATTCAAGGGAGGATAAATTCTTTTGATGATGCTTTCTAAGGTATGTTATTTACAGGTCATCTCACCATTTTCACAATAACATTTTTTCTAGAATGATTCAGGACGTGAAATTGGGAGTCCGTTGAGGAAACATATCCAAGTAGCTTTGATACAAATTTCAACCTGTGGGTCGTTGTATCTTTGGAGTTACACTTCGTGGAAAATAGGGTTTGTGTCTAGTCCTGAAACTAGTATAAAACATGTGTTTCAGGTAAAAACATCATAACGTCTTCATAACAGATCCAAATTAAGTAAAACCGAATGTATTGGTTAGAGTACATTCTTTAGTATACTTTGTACAATTTTCAGATCCATACAAAAAATATTCCGTGCATGGAACACTCTACAAGTTATCTCTCTAGAATAAGCCATAATTCAATAAGGTATGCCATTTTTTCTATAACTCCATTTCTGAGAGGATCCAAGTAGTGACACCTTGAGGAATTGCATAAAAGACATTGAAGAACATTGTGTACTATTTTCAAATATTTATTCATTACAGGTACATAGTTATAATTATTGCAAGTTAGGGTTGTTGACTAATCCAAAATTAGTAATTTGAGACTAAAGCAAAGTTTGATGTAAATGCTAGTCTCTTGTTGTTAAAGTTAAGGAAGGTTTACAGGTATGTGATCATATAAACCAGGTCTATTACAAAGTTACAAATCATATTTGGATGATGAAATTGGTGAGGGATTTTGGTTGAGGTACATGTTGGGTACATGGTTGAGACAAGTAGTTGATGAGTTGGCACATACATGAGGTGTATAGTTGATGATGTTGGTACATATTGATTAGTCATATTTTATGTGTATTTGATGCATGATTGGTACATATTTGGTGCATGGTTGATGCACTAGTTGATGGTATAGGTTGAGGTACAAGTTGGTGCATGGTTGATGAACATGTTTATGGTACAGGTTGATTACAGGTTGTTACAGGTTGGTTGGCTATAGATCAGTGGTACAGGTTATTACAGTGGTATATATCACACTGATAGTGTGACAGTGGTTCCATCATTCTACTTCTACATCAGGGAGGTTGGATGGGGAAAGGACATGTGGTTGTAGCCACCTTCTGGTTGTAGCCAAAGAACATAGGGGGTTGTAGTCTCCTTCCGGTTGTAGCCAAAGAATTGGAGAGTTGGAGATTCCCTCAGGTTGTAGCCTAAGAAACTAGGGGGTTGGAGCCTCCTTCCAGTTGCAGCTAGAAAAAAATGGAAGTTGGCACTTTCAATGAATGTAATTCTTAAAGACATAAGAAAAAGCATTATGTGGTTTTATCCCGCTTTGGGTTTCCACGTAAAAACACTGGTGTACTGTGTATATGTATGATTGCTCATTTGTTCATTGTTTATTTACTCTGCAACTATTGGATGATAATGCTACATTGATATAACACTTGGATTTTATCGATTAGATATCTCTAGTACTGATTCACCCCCCCTCTCAGTAATCCAACAAAGAGTGCTAGGTGTAGTTGTTCTAGTGAATGAATTTTCCTTCTAGTCTCAATTCTTGCATCTTTGTTCCCAATAATATAATCCGAAGGATGATTCTTCTATACTCATTTTCTAGGTGTCTTTGGAGGTACTTGTTGAAATTTCTATTCTACTTCTATCTAATCTTCTTCATCTTTTCCTTATGTAACTTCTTCATCCTTTGCTTCTTCTTCGTAAATCTGTTCCACTGATTCCTTTTCTTCTTAATTTAATTTTCGTTCACTTGTTTCATCAACTTTTACATTGATTCTTTCCACAACTTTGTTGAGCCTTATATTATAACACTTGTATGCTTTGCTTGTACTTGAGTAACCAACAAGTACACTGTTTTTCACACGAGAGTCAAAATTTCCCATTCTTCCATCTTCTCTTTTGATGTAGCATTTTCTTCCGAACACTCTAAGGTGCTTCAAATTTGTTGGTATTTCATTTCCATAGCTCGTAGGGAGTTTTTTCACTGTTGTTCCTAAGAATTACTCTGTTTTGAATGTGAATTGTTGTATGCACTACATGTGTCCAAAAAAAATCCATCAACTTGGAATTTATTAACATTGTTCGATCCATTTTCTGTATTGTCTTGTTCTTTCTTCCAACAGCCCCATTCTGTTGAGGTGTCCTAGCAATGAAGAATTGCCTTTTTATTCTATGCTTTCTATAGAAATCCATAAATTCCTTTGAAGTAAACTCTCCTCCATTATCAGATCTCAAACATTTGATTTTTTAATCTATTTCATTTTCAACCATTTCCTTGTATACCTTGAAGTTTTCAAATGCTTCTGACTTATTTCCGAGAAAAACAAATGCAGTCATTCTTGTATAATCATCAAGCAATAACATAAAGTATTTCTCTCCTTTTAATCCCTTTGTCCTAGTTGGTCCAACTAGATCAGTATGCACAATTTCCAGTGGTCTTGTCATTGAGTTTTCCTTTGATTTGAACTTGGTATTTGTTTTCTTTCCTCGTTGACAATTCTTGCATAATGTTTTGGTTGGTTTTGTGATCTGGGGAATTTCTCTGACTGCTTCCCTTTTGCTAAATTTGATGAGGTTATTGAATTTTACGTGACCCATTCTTCTCTTCCATAGCCAAAATTCATCTTCTTTTCCTAGACAACACTTTTCATTTCCAATTTCACTTAATACATATATGTTGCTTGAAGTTCTTGCAGTTGTTGCAATCAATTTGTCTGATCCTTCTTTTCTTATCTCACACTTATGTGAATCGAACGTAAGTTTATGACCTTGGTAACACATTTGACTTACACTTAGAAGATTATGTTTCATATCTTCCACTAGTAGACCATTTTTTTCCCTTGGTATTATTGTTTCCAATTCTGACTGTGCCCTTTCCATTGATACTAGCCGAGTTATCATTTCCAAGGGAGAATGATCCATCTCTTTCCTTTCTCAATGTAAGAAACCTGTCTTCATCACCTGTCATTTTATTTGAACAACCACTGTCAACATACCAACCATGTTTCTTGTGTTTATCTTGTAGAGTGAGTGTACATTATTCATTGTTAAACTAATCCTTCTTTCTTATCCATATTCTATTTTGAGGTTCATGTCTGTGACTGTTTTTATTCTATTGTGATTCTCTAGGAGGGTCTGTCATTCTACAATCTTTGGCCATGTGTCCAAAGTTGTTGCACTTGTAGCATTCCACTTCAGTGCTCAATGATTCAAACATATTGTAGCTTATTCTATGTGTTTCACTAGGCCTTCTTGGATAACCATTTTGTGCATGAATTTCAAATTTGTTTCTATTCGTACTATTAGCTATGCAATTTACATATTTATGTCCAAAATTATTACATCCATAGCATAAACCAAAAAATATAGTTCGATACCTAGGAGTTGAAGATATTTTGAAAGGAATTACTCTTCTGAACCCTTCTTCATCTAGAGGCCTACCTGTTTTTTACTGTCGCTAATTCTAAAATATGAATCTTTTAGGTGGAGCAGTGTCCCTGTAATCTTCCCTGTAAAACTTCTTGTCTCATGTAACCGTCTCTTCATAGCTTCTTGGTTTTGTTTCTTGATCTGTAGTTTTGGAGCTTGAGCCTCTTTCTGTCTAATTGTATCCTAGTACTAACATATCATGATGTGGCCTTTGACTACTGATAATTTTATCCAAAACCTTTGAGTTGTTCTGCATTTTTTTCTGTTGAAGGTCTTTTCTCAATGTGACAATCTCTACTTCCATATTTTCAATAATCATGTCTTTTTCTACCAGCTGTTCTTTGTGTGCTTCTTCGATTCTTTTGTATTCTTCTATTTGAACCTTCAAATCAGTGATCATCTGCTATAGTTCTTCATAGTTTTAATTTTGAGTGTATTCTTTCATTTGTAGTTCTTCCTGAAGCTTCTTGTTTTTCTTCTTTTCTCTTTTTATAACTTCTATAGAACTCAACAATTATTCTATGTAGTCAATTTCCACCTCTTCATATTCCTCTTCAGTGCTTTATTTATCAGAGTATTCTATTACCATGAATATAAACTCTTTCTGTCTCACTTTCACTGACTTCATCTTCATCTGATGAGGAACTGTCTTCTTTGGTGCATAAACTTTTCTTGAAGACTTTCTTTTTGGTTCTTTTGCCTTTATATGTTTGTTTTCTATTTGAATCATCTTCTTCATTTATTTTCTTTTTCTTGTGAGGACATTTGTTAGCAAAATGACCCATACCATCACAATTAAAACAAATCAATGGAAGCTTACCTTTATATCTGTCATCAGTTCCCTTTTTCAGTCTTCTGACAAAGTTGGTCACTTCTTCATCGTCTTCCAAGATGTCATTGTTGCTGCTACATTCTTTTTACTTTTTCTTTCCCTTTTGATTTGAATTATTAGATGCTTTGAATGCTACTTATTTTATACCTGGATTTTCCTGTTCAGTTCTCATTTCATAGGCTGTGAATATTCCATGTAGTTCATCCATGCTTATTAAGTCTAGATCTGCTCTTTCTTCTACTGTTGAGATCTTAGGGTCAAATCTCATTGGAAGAGATCTTAGTACCTTTTGAACAATTATAGATTCATCAACTTATTCTCCCAATCCTATGATTGCATTCACTATTTCATCAACCTATAAGATGTAAGATGCAATATTCTCATCTTCCTTCATCTTTAGTTGTTTGAATTGACCTTTGTAAGTTTGAAGCTTTGTTTCCTTGGCTTTTTCATCTCCTTCATAAATATTCTGAAGTTTGTCCCAAATATATTTAGTGGAGCTACAATGCATAATTTTGGAATATACTGAATCACAAATACCATTCATAAGTGCATTTGTGGCTTTGAATTATTTATACTGAGTTTCTTTCTGTTATCATTTGTTGGAGGAACTATTGGTTCTTTATATCCATCTACAACTGATTTCCAAACCTCAAATACCTATGCATGTACATATGTTTTCATCCTTCTGCTCCGTAATGCATAGCTATGTCCATCAAACTATGTCATTCCATTTTTATACATACTATTTCTCTCCATGAGCTACCTTTCAGTGGTTAAACTGATTTCTGAAGGAACCTGCTTTGATACCAATTGTTGGATTACTGAGAGGGGGGGTGAATGACTAATAGACCAATTTAATTATTTTAACCACAGTAAGCAAGTGTTATTTATATTTATGATCAATTTAGAATTATCATTCAGTAAGTGCAAAGTAAATAAACCATGAACAATGAACAATGATACACATACATAGTACACTAGTATTTTTACATGGAAACCCAATACAGGAGAAAACCACATAATTCTTTTTCATATATGTCATTAAGCATTACATTAATTGGAAGAACCAACTTCCTTTGTTCTCTAGCTACAACTGGAAGGAGGCTCTGACCCCTCTATTTTTAGGCTACAACCTGAGGGAAGCTACAACTCCCCAATTCTCTGGCTACAACCGGAAGGAGGATAAAACCCCCTATGTTCTTCAGCTACAATTGGAAGGTAGCTACAACCACCTATCCTTTCCCCATCCTGATGCCCTGAAATATAAGTGTCAAATTAAAAAACCACTGCCACATTGTCACTGTGAGATATACCACTGTAAACATGTACCAACTTGTACCACTGACTTGTAGCCAACCTGTACCATTGTATTGTAATCAACCTATACTTGAACTCAGTCTTTAGCAATAAAAAACTAACATATACTTTACCTATCTATTATGTAGCGCATGTATGTATGCACCCTATCTATACTGCAGCCCACGTGTATTCCTTCTGAAGACTAGGGTTTTCTCTCTCCTGAAAAACTCTGACCCTTTGTAGCCTCTGTCACATCAACTTGCAACCTTTCACTATGTCCAGACTATAAATTTTCCCTATGCATACATCCTCATATGTATCCTTTAATCAAATGAATCTATATCTCTCTAGTCATGTTCCATACAATTGTGTATAATCATGAACATGTATAATATCCCTCGCATGAACTAGACATCAAACCCTTTCTGATATGCAAACTCTCAATACATCAACTAATTCATAAATACAAGATCTCAACCATGTATCACAAAAACCCTTAAACATATGACAAGAAATACAAGATGTGCCTCAACACTAACAAGATGGATCAATGATAAATATTGATTATACCAACACTGCATTTCTATAGATATGACTTATACAAAAAGTCCCATGCAATCACGAATATCTCTAGGGAAAATCCTCAAACCCCCATAACCATTTCTCATGTAGACAACAAAACCCAACTAATCATAGAAATAAGACATACCTTTTAAACCATTAGACAGATCTATTGTACCTGATCACTATAGACCTTCCTGGGAGCTTTCTTTCAGACTCTAAAGACCTGACATCTTCATCTTCTCAATTTTTTAGGGATTTATCCTCATGTGCGCGCCCTATTATACTTCTAGACCACATACATATGCTCCCTACTCCACTGTAGCCCACGTACACCTAAAAAACTAGGGGTTTTTTAGTATTTCTGAAACTTCAAAGCTTTCACCATCAACCCTTCGTGTTACCTCAGACTTACCCAAATTCAGATGTATCTATGAGTACCTGCAATAAACCTTACACAATAATAGATATTCAATGTGCTCAATAGGTGCTAATAAGAGATCCTTGCTCTCTTATTTATACTTCCATGTAGCTTCCTCAAGGGGTTACATTCTTACCAACTTAACCCAATTTCCCTCTTTTAGGGATAACCCCCTTCTAACCACTTTTCCACTTCTAACCCACTTTGTTACAAATATTAAATTCTCCACTTCTAGTTGCAACAAATTTATTTTTAATTATTTTCTTATTGCAACAACTTAACCCATGATTAAATCCTAGTGTCACTCACTTGACTAGTCAACTTCTTCTAGGAGCTTCTAGAATAATTTTAAATTCATTGACCTTCTAGATAACTCATGAGGATTTTCCAACTCCATAAGGCCATAAATCTCTAACCGTGAGAAGTTATGTGGCATTCCACATATCACCGGAAATGGAATGACATGCACTATCCATATAGAATAGTATTAACTGTAAATATATTAAACTTCATACCATTATACATAAATAAAACTGAAGTCCATTAACCATATTGTTGGGGCTACTGGATTTTTTTACCGAATTTGCTTCAAGGGTTGACATCAATGAAAAACAACCCAATTAATCAACATCTAGTATGTTGAATGTTCAATTTGTGGTTAATTTATGATGAAAAATATACTTAATATTATCATAAGAATTAATCATAAGATTTGGTCATGGAAAAACAACATGGTTTTAGAGCTATAAAAGATCCCCATGCACAGTAAGGTGAAAAAGAGTTGATATATGTTGTAGCTGTTGGAAGATCTTGATAGGTCGCAACCCTAGAACACTAGTCATAACAAAATATAGAGCTCATACTTAGCCATAGATCAATAGAATAAATGCCACATTCTTTGAAGAAGGGTCAAGTCCATTCTAGGACAACTACAAACCTAGAAAAGCATCACTACCCTAGCCACAAAAATGGAAGAACCTTAAAGGGATGTCGCAGGCCCTAAGGACCTAACCATGCATCTTCAAAAGTAGATGAAGGTCTTAAAATACCTCAACCTCAATACTATTGAGGACCAAACCCCGCAACAAATATTAGAATCTTGAACGAAGGACTTAAGAGGCCATTTAAGCCTAGTCATAGACTCCATCAAGCCTCTAACAACATGCCACATTATATATTGTGAAGACGAAGGATGAGGAGATATAAGACAAGACCAAGATCTACCAATGTTAAAAAATAGACTTATGAAATATCACAAACATCAGAAAGAATGTTTGTCATCCTAGCATTGGTGGAACCCTTATTGATTATCACTAGAAAAAGGAGACAAAACTCTTAAGGGATAAGATTGAATACTATAAGAACAAAAAATCACTAAGAATATTGGTTGTTACTCTTCCTCTCTTAACATATATATGATTCGATCTTGTCATCATATTATAGACCAAATTGTGAGTCATTAACATAAATCTATTTTGAAAATATATACTAGTTGGCACTTATAAGTTAAGGACAAGAATGGTCGACATGTTGCCAAGCATAATGGTCATAATGACAACCAATATTGATTGACCTTGCAATATACTATAAGAAGAGATTGTTTATAGTTGAAAGGCAACAAATAAATTTCATCATTACTACTTGTGTCATCTACAAATTTAGGAAACCCTTAATTCTAGATTTGAAGTCAAGTTGTAACAATTTTGAGTATTAGCAGGAGCTAAAAGGATAGCTACAATAGTGTGTTTGGAATTTTTTTGAATGTCAACAATGGAGATGAACTTGATAAGCTAAAACAATCATATCAAGTTGGATCACCAACAGAAGGGAAGGATTGTTAATATATGATACTCTCATATTAGTTACAAAGTAAAGGTTGATGCAGAATTCGTCAAAGACTTCTATGGTGCAAAGTGTTGGATTACTGAGGAGTGGTGGGTGAATCAGTAATAGAGAAATCTAATCCTTTTTAACAATAAAATGAAAGTGTTATATCAATGTAGCATTATCATCCAATAGTTGCAGAGTAAACAAACAATGAACAAATGAGAAATCATACACATACACAATACACCGGTGTTTTTATGTGGAAACCCAAAGCGGGACAAACCACATAATGATTTTTCTTATATTTCTTTAAGAATTACATTCATTGGAAGCACCAACTTCCTTTGTTTCCCAGCTGCAATAGGAAGGAGGCTCCAACCCCCTAGTTTCTCAAGCTACAAACTAAAGGAAACTCCAAATCCCCAACTCTCTGGCTACAACCAAAAGGAGGCTATAACCCCCTATGTTCTCTGTCTACAACCAGAAGGCGGCTACAACCACCTGTCCTTGCCCCTTCCAGCCACCCTGAAATATAAGTAGAATGATGGAACCAATATCACACTATCATTGTGAGATATACTACTATAAACCTGTACCAATCAACCTGTACCATAAACAAGTGCATCAACCATGCACCAACCTGTAATAAGCCTGTACCATAAACAAGTGCATCAACTATGCACCAAAATATACCTCAACCTATAATCATCTTGTACCATAAACAAGTGCATCAACTATGCACCAACCTGTACCTTCAACGAGTGCATCAACCATGCACCAAATATGTACCAATTATGCATGAAATACACATAAACTATGACTCATCAAGATGTACCAACATCATCAACTATACACCTCATGTATGTGCCAACTCATCAACTACTTGTCTCAATCATGTACCCAACATGTACCTCAGCCATATACCAAATACATATACCAATATAAACATCAAAAGTTCTCTAGCAATACATCACACTATCCATAACCAAATACCATAAACCATTACATCAAACCATGTGCCACAACCTCATTGTTATACAACCTCTATATGTAACATACCTAAAACAAAATCCCTCATCAATTTCATCATCCAAATCTAATTTGTAACTATGTAATAGACCTAGTGTATATTGTCACATACCTGCAAACCTTCCTTAACTTTAACAACAAGAGACTAGCATTTTACTTTAGTCTCACATGACTAATTTTGGATTAGTCAACAACCCTAACTTGAAATAATCATAACTATGTACCTGTAATTAATAAAGATCTGAAAATGGTACACAATGTTCTTTAGTGTCTTTTATGCAATTCCTCCAGATTTCACTACTTGGAACCTCTCAGAAAAAGATTTATAGCAAAAATGACATACCTTCTTGAATTCTGGCTTATTCTAGAGATCAAAATTGTAGAGAATTTCATGCATGGAATATTTTATGTATAAATATGAATTTACTCTAACCAATACATTTGGTCTTACTGAATTTGGATCTGTCATGAAGAAGTTATGACATTTTTACCCAAAACACCTGTTTTAGACTAGTTTCAAGACTAGCCACAAACCCTATTTTTCACGGAGTGTAACTCCAAAAATACAACGACCCACACGCTGAAATTTTTATCATATCTACTTGGATATGTTTCATCAATGGCCTCCCAATTTCGTGGTCTGAATCATTCTAGAAAAAAAGTTATTGTGAAAATGGTGAAATGACCTGTAAATAACATACCTTAGAAAACATCATCAAAAGAATTTATCCTCCCTTGAATTTTGGCCTTCTTTACTTCACCTTACCTTTGAAATTTGCCTTAGATATCCTTTGGTTGCCTCAGTCACGTGTAGATATTCTATATTCTCAATTTTTATTTAAAAATGAGATACCCTTGCCTCTTATTTATACTTTCATGTAGCTTCCTCAAGGGGTTACCTTCTAACCATCTTAACCCACTTTCCTTATTTTAGGGCTAACCCACTTCTAACCACTTTTCCACTTAGTAATTTATCCATTAACTTTATTATTTAAATAATTTCTTTTGTATCCACTTTGACTTATAGTACACTCATCACTTCATTTTATTATTTAAATTACCTTCTAGCCATCTTAACCCACTTTCCTTATTTTATGGCTAACCCACTTCTAACCACTTATCCACTTAGTAATTTCTCTATTAACTTTATTATTTAAATAATTTATTTTGAATCCACTTTGAATAATAGTAGACTCATCACTTCACTTTATTATTTAAATAATTTCTTCTTTGCAACCACTTTGACTACTTTGACTTTTTGGGGCTTCTAGATGACTCATGAGGGTTCTCCAACTTCACATGGCCATAACTCTCTAACCGCGAGGAGTTATGTGACGTTCCACATACTATTGGAAATGGCATGACATGTACTATCCATATAGAATAGTCTTTCCTATAAATATATCAAAAATCATACGATTATCCATCAAACAAACTTGGGTCAGATACCCAAACCTTTGTGCTACCAAAATTTGCTACCAGACTTTGTTCAAGGGTTGACATCAATGACAACCAGCCCAATTAATCAACAATATCCCCATTTGGCATTGGTGGAAAAAATCTGATGCAATATTGAAGTCATATCACTCATGCTCCCCCTATTACCATTGCTCCCCCTGAAACCATGCCTCTGTGCCCTTTCTCCAAGAATTTACCTTTGCATCTGATAAATCTCTCCCCCTTTGTCATCAATGGAAAATGTATCTTTCTATCCAGGGTTTCTCCCCCTACTGACCTCTTCCTGAAACTAATCTCCCAACTTGAAATGTCTTCTTTATGGTGCTTCCTTGTGTAAATCTAAGACATATAAGATTATCATTCAATATCATTCATTTTGGAGTAGAAATTACTCCGAGTCTCTGGCGAAGATACTCAAAGGCTTCCCTTGGAAGCGGTTTTGTAAAGATGTTTGCCACTTTTTCTTTTATGCCCACATATTCAACTTTGATTTTCTTCTCTGTAACCTGTTCTCGTAGAAAGTGATACTGCTATAGGTGAATCCTCCTGTGGACAAGCGGGTTCCCTCTTGGTATATAAACCCCTAAAACCAAGATAGAAAGGGTGATATCATTAGTCACTGACATCCTTTTAGATCTAATTAAGATAATGAATGAAGAGGAAGAAGAAAAGTGTACCTTTTTAAATGGCGTTTGTCCTTGCAAAGTCCAAGTTGAGCTTCAATCCCAAGCTCCTCGATAGGTCCTGTAGAACAAATAAAGATACACCAAGCTTACTATTCTACTGAGATTAGCTCAAATACAGATCGATCTACTGAAGACAAGTTCATGTGGAACAGACATAAACTTGAAAGAAACATGCCAAGCATGTATGTATATTAATGAGAACAAATGAAGATTACTTACAATCTTCTGATGAAGGTGCAACCACTTCTTCCAGCTCTCCTTGTCCAACCCCTTTGCTCAAGTAATCTACATTTATTATGCTTCAATGGAATCTCACTTATGAGATCATAAGTTTGGCGTAATTCTTAATCTCCATCTCTGTACTGTATTTTTCCTATGAGATCATAGGTTTCATACCTTCAATATTTTCCTCTCCCTTTCACCATGAGAATGCCTCCTTATATAAGCCTGTAGAGGCCCAATCACTTGAGAGATATTTGGAATAAGTTGAGGATTCCTCTCCTTCAGTTGTGAATCTTCCCTAAGATCATGCCTTGAACTCATATTCGAATCCAACCAACTTCAGAGATCGAGGGGATTCTTCCCTAATTTATCTCAAAAAACCAAAATTCTCTTAGGAAGGGTAGCGCTCCCCCAAAAGGGTGCATAGAGCATTTCAACGCTCCCCCAAAGAAGGATATGGAGTGTCGATGCTCCCCAACAATGGGTAGGGGAGTGCTACCTTCCAAAACTAATTTTTAAGTAGTTTTTTCAGTGGCAAAAGGATTGTACTCCTTGTCAAGTGATTTCTCCTCTTCAAAACCAGTCTTTGAGGTGTCTTAAGTGTCCTTATTATGTCATTAGAGGCACGACATAGGCAAGATGGCAGTATGATGTTTGTGACACTTGTTTTCAAGATGCGACACTTGCGGACAATATGCGACACTTACAACACTTGTAATGATGACACTTGCGACACTATTGAAGTGAGTAATTTTGATGTGTAACAAATACTTTATTGGAATGTGCTTTCTCTTGGAGTGCATCACCGGGTTCTTTGAGATACTGATGGCACTTGTATTATCACAATAGATTGGAATGGGATCATAATACTCAACCTGTATATCTGTCAAAGTTTGTTTCATCTATAGAACCCAAGTACAACATCATGTTGCTACAATATACTCTGCTTTGGCTCTAGATAAGGATACTGATGATTGTTTCTTTCTTAGACAAGATACTAAACACTCACCCAAGTAGAACGCTTCTCCACTGGTGATTCTTCATTCATTAATGAAACCTACCCAATCTAAATCTGTGTAAGCAATAAGTGATATATCCTTTCCTTTTGGAGACCATAAAACAAACTCTTTTGTTCCTTTGATATATCTGAAAATCCTCTTCACTGTTAATACATGTGATTCCGTTGGTGTTGCTTGAAATCGTACCACCTGTCTAACTGCCTGCATTACATCTAGTCTGGATGTTGTCACATATAGTAAGCTACCAATCATTGATCTGTATTGCATGTGGTATGTAGACTTTGAATCATCATATTTTCTCAACTTGCAACTAGTTTGCAATCTTCGATTCCGAACCTCTTTATCATTTCTCTGATAACTTTGTTTGATAAATAAAAATTCCTCAGTTTCTTTGATGTATCTGAAGACCCATAAAGAAGGATAGTTCTCCGAGTAATGACATTTCAATTTCATTCTGCATTTCCTTTGCAAATTTCTGGATTAACCTTGATCTAGAGGTTGTTGTTTGCACTTGAACTCTTCTTCTCTTTTGCTTCTTCTTCGTAAAGTTGTTCCATTGACTCATTTTCTTCTTCTTTTAATTCTCATCCACTTGTTTCATCAATTGTTACATTGATGCTTTCCACAACTTTGTTCAACCTCAGATTGTAATACTTGTATGATTTCCTCGTACTTGAGTAACCAACAAGTACTCCTTTGTCCACACGAGAGTCAAAATTTCCCATTCTTCCATCTTCTCTTTTGATGTAGCATTTTCTTTCAAATACTCTAAAGTGATTCACATTTGCTGGTATTCCTTTCCATAGCTTGTAGGGAGTTTTTTCATTGTTGTTTCTGAGCATTACTTTGTTTCGAATGTGAACTTTTGTATGCACTACATGTGTCCATAAATATCTGTCAATTTGGAATCCATTAGCATTATTCGAACCATTTCCTCTGTAATTGTCATCCATGATAATGTTCCTTTGTCTCTGAACCACTCTCTGAACCAATCTATGAATCCATGCTCTCATCCGCTGTCACATATTTGTCCAAACCTGCTAAGTGTTCTTACAAATCCATATTTTTCCATAATAATGATCCATTTATCACTATACTATCATGAAGTCTTTACTAATACAACTAATTGTACTTAGCTAACTGACTACTCTGGATCTGTCTACTCAAAATTTTCAGGCTGCTCGAGGGATGGTTCTTTGGTCTATCACAACTACCGCATAGACTCCCCCTGTCTAATATTCATATTACCTGAGAGTATCTAAGTTGGATGGCTTAGAACACTTCCTACTCTGATGTGTATTCATCATCATCTTCATTGGTAGATTCATCATTCCTCTAAGCTCTAACTTCTTTCTTTCTGTATGTGGATTCATATTTTACTACAATGCCTGAAAGTACAATCACTTGAACCTGTTCCTTATTTACCTATCCTTCTTTTCTTTCAGTTATTTTCCAAACGTTTCTATATATGACATATTTCTTTTTCTCTGTAGAATTTTCTTCATCTCGTTTTATTCTCAATATTGCGATCTCTGGGACCTGGTCTTTGTTCATCTGTTCTTCACATTTTCTTATCCATACTTTCTTATATCTGATATCAATGTTCTCTTTCATGGACATATCGATCATGCTTATACAATGACTAGCTATGTGTCCATATTTATAACATTTGTAACATTCAATGTTACGTGGGGCCACATATGCATTTCTTTCTTGAACATTTATTTTATAATCCATACAATCTGCAACCTTATGTCCAATATTAGTACAATAAAAACAATGACCATAAAAGAAATTTTCATACCTGGGAGTGAGTGATATTCTTTGTGGTGAGTCCTTCTAAATTTCCTCCTTGACTGATCATGATCATGTTTGAAGCTTCTTTGTGGCTTGAACATGGATGGTCTTCTTGAAGATGTGTCTTCAATAATTTTCTTAGATTCTGGTTGACCATGATTCATTCCTTTGAGTAGTTCTTCATAACTATTTCTAGTTTCTTCATTCTTATTTTCTAGCAACCTAGAGTGCTTCTCTTCATTCTCTATAACTGTTATAGCCCTAAATTTCTCTACACATGCATACATAGACTTGGCCCTCTAACTTGCATATTTTCCCAAAGCACTGATGAGTAGCTCTTCTTAAAAAACCATTTTTTACAAGATGTACATGCCCTGCACTGTTACTGCCCACGTACATACGCCTGTTGCACCACTACATATCACATACATACACATGTTTCACCACTACAACCCGTGTATGCTTGCAAAAGTTGCAAAAAATAAAAAGTTGCAAGGAATTCACTAAATTTCATAGGCTATTTGAGGTTTCCCAACTAATCCACCTGCTATAGCCTGTCACTCAACCGAATAGACATCCTTTTGGCATATAAAAGGAGGTGTTGGGGTCTCATTTCATACCTAAGCATAAGAACAATGAAACTCTGCCTGATTTCACTTCCCCTCCTTGCCCAAGATATTGCTTCCTTTTGTGAGAAATTTCCTTAACATTCCCTCATCATCCCCTTCTTCCTCCATTCAGCCCATTCCCTCCCATAGAAGATATCAGAAGGTTGATATAATAAGTTCATACAAGGTGCACTTGGAGCATGGTAAATAGGAGCTTGGACCAGGTTCGCAGAATGGTGGCCGACTTAGATTGTAAAGGTATAATATTTGTGTTATGAATAAAAGAATTACATTTTCCTGTCCCAAATGATGGTCTCTTGAATACTTTTATCGATTTATTCTTGAAATTCTAACATATAACCCTAACTTATATATGGAATAGAATTCTTGTAGTTCTTTGTTTGTCAATATTTGGATGTAGGTCATCCCTGGGAGGAGACATGCAGTGAGTGGAACTGCCAAGCGTGAGGAGATCATCACCAGACGTGGGATTAGAGGTATAGTTACCCGATCTCCTTTCTCTTTTCTTTCTTTATATTAGTTTTGGTATGTTTGGGGTAGTATAGAGAATTGATTAGGTTTTAGATGGTTATTCTCTCTATCTACATATTGAACCCTGATGTAGTTAAAGGGGGGTTATTTACTGCTAGCAAAACCGACGAGCATACTGGGGAGAGCCTCTAGGGTTTTTTAGGGGATTTTGGGTTGTTTGATTGGTTTGTTTTTCTTTCAAGTTTATTTGATTTTTCTGAGTTTGTCAAGGGAATTTGGTCACCTTCAAGTGCAATTCCATTTGTACCTGCCCTGTAAGACTGTCTGATCTTTTCTTTTTTGGAAAGATACAAAGGTGTATGGCCCCTTTTTGAGTCATCCCGTGTACATACGTTCTCTAATCAGTAAAAAACCCGCATACATATATGCTCTGCTCAATAAAATACCCACGTACATACATGCTCTGATCAGTAAAATACCCGCGTACATATGTAGGCTGCTGATGCAACAACCCGCGTCTCTGTTTCAAGAATTGTTTTGAAAAAGAGAAAGTTTTCCTCTTTCCTGATTGAGGTTCACACTTCTCAGGGTTTTCTTAGATTAGTCCAGAGTCTCTGTTTATAGCCATAGCCTGGGTATAGGTTTTAGTTTACTTGATTTCTTAGTCTTCTTGTGTTTCCTATCACTTTTAGCTTATTTTTAGCTTGAATTTTAAGAAAAATGAGTTGCATCATGAATCGTGCATTCATCGGTTTATTTTATCATCTTTTGTTAGTTCTTCTTTGATTGGTAGAAAATATAAAAAAAAACTTAGTTTGTTAGGTCTCTTCATTTATTTGCATTTGCTTTGCATTGTTATTTGAAAAAGAAAAAGAAATTAGCATAGTGTTGTGTTTTCTTCTCATCTTGAAAGCATTTCAAAAGAAAAATAAGAAAGATAATCCTTCTTTGCCAGTTTTCTTATAAGTTTCATTTTTTGCAAGAGTCTTAACAACAACAGTTGCACTACCATACCTTGTGAGTAAATCAAGCCTTTAAAAAGAACGCTTAATCTAAAACACACTAGAATTTTTCGTTTGTAGGGTTCACAAACTAGTTTAGGGTTTTATGGCCTTGAATTAGGTTTGGAGAGGAAATTCTTCAAGGTCACGTTAAATCAAACATTGGATTCCGAGTTAGGGAGTGTTTAAGTCTAGTGTCTTAAAAGTTAGTTGGGACCCCCCTCTAACACGGGGGATAAACATGAGGTCGCATGAGGAAAGGCAACAGATATAACTCCTCCAAAGTCAGACTGAATGTAGTGGGGAATACATATTGAGGATCTGTCTCAGGAGTAATACCGGCTGCATTTTCCTACAGAGCTTCATGGACCTTGAATCCATTCTATATCCTCTATTGTCTTCTGGACCGTTTTCTCTCGATACCCTTTATAGGCTTCAGACTTTTTATCCTGCTCATTGTGATCTGCCCGACTATCAACTGTACTCGCCTGGTGACTGACTGCAAGATGGAAACCTAGTTGCCCACATTCTAGGGACTTACATAGGTTATTGTGGGGGTATATCGAAGTACCTGGGGAAAATGTCAGATCTTGATTTGCAGAGTATACCCAGAGGGTGATTCTGTGTTCGAGTTGCACTCACACCGGTTAGTTTCTCTACAGTCAATTGGCATAACTGTCCTTCCTACTAGTTATTTGACTACTTGATTTATCATTAGGAAACTTTTAATGTGTGCTCTGTGCTCCCTAGTTTTCCATAGTGAGTTAGTTAGTCATTGCTTATGGTCTCTGACCTAAGGTGGTAGACCTTCCACTCTGTTGGTCGTGAGGAATTTTTGGTCTTCCTCTTAGAAACGTGGAGCTGCCTCTATATAGGCGTTGTTTTTATACCACTTCTTCGCCGGAGTTAGTGTGTGAGACTTTTACAGACATGAAAAATCCTGCAAGGGGAGAACCTGTGCATAAGATATTCATGGCTAAAGTTCCCTGTGATACCAACCAAGGAATCCCTTCAAAAGTGGATTCTTGTGCTTTCATTTTTTCGGAAACGTTGGTGTCCCTTTGATGGCCACTTTGTACATTCCTGGGTTGAATGTGGGACTAGTGGTTTGGTTGGGTACCATTCCAAATGTCTCGAATGCTCTTGATGCTTCTCAGCTAAGTACCTTATGTCATGGGAATCATGTTGATGTTCCTTCATAAACAAAGTCTTCTCCTCCTCCTTCTCCTGTCTCTAGTAAAAGTATAGCTACTAGTAACCGAAAGTCTAAACGAAATAGAAAGAGGAAGAATAGGAAGAAGAAGTCACCAACTTATGCTAGTCATGTTGGAGAGTTGTCAACAACCGATGCGAGTCATGTTGGGGGAAAAATTCCAGTCACTGCTAGACATATTGTTGTTATCACATGCTAATTTGTATTAATTTTTCCAAATCATCTTGTCCTTGTGTTATCTTTCCACTAAGATTTTAAAACTTTTTAACCAACTCCATCAAGCTCCCATCACCTGAATCCTTCGCTCGAATAATCATCCAAAATAGCCATGTCCTCCATGAGTCAAAATTGGCAAATATCTCAAACCTATATCTAGCCTTAATGCGTATCTAAATCCCTCGTTTCCATCACTTCATTCATTTTTACCCTTATTATCATATTCCCGTTGAAAATTAAAAATATTCCTTTTATTAAGCTTAAGCTCTCTTATCCTATCCAAAAAGTCATGTGATGAGCCTCATATGCCCAAAGTCCTTAGAAAAATGGAAAAGGGTTTATTATTATTAATATAAATATTTTTATATTAAAATATTTATATTAATATTTAATCCAATATTTAATTCATGATCTCACGTCAAATCATGGGAACGAAGCTCAATTTTTAATATTGAAAAGTCAAAGGGTGTATGGAGGGCGCATATACATTTCGGGGGTTGAAAGTAAATGGGGGTTAATTTTTTAAGGCGAGACGAAATCGAAACCACCGGGTTTTAAGTTGGACTACGTGTCCTTAAATGATGCATTTTGGGCGTAAGAGTGGTGTGGTGTAAGACGACTCCTCCCAAGCCCGAAATAATATTGCAACCATTTATTATATGGTTTATGTGCAACATATTTTCCAGGAGTGAGTTTCAATAATAATCATGGAATTTCCAATAAATAAAATTCTTCCTCACGGTGAAATTTTTTTACAGAGGTAAAATTTAAATTTTACAGAGCAAAGAAAATATTTTTTTTGCTATGGAAAAGAATCGTAAAGAAGAAAATGTACTTCAACGAAATATTTGGACAATTATTTATCCAAGGTTTTTACATAAGTAAAAAGGGAGGATAAAGGGATATTTTCATAGTTTACCAAGATGGTTTCCAAGACATGGTTTTCAAAACCATGGGAAACAAACCAGTAAATAGTTTTCACAATGAAATGGTAAATTGGGCAAAACAAGACATGGTTTTCAAAACCATGGGAAACACACAATAAATGGTTTTTCAAAACCATGAGAATGAATTAAATTATGGAAATTTAATTTTACAGGATAAAAAATATTTGGGAATTATTTTTATTCAAATATATTATTCCCAAATATTTAAGGAGAATATGGATAAATAAATTAGATTTGAAAAAAACACAAGTGACATTTCAAAGAGGATGTGGCAGTCATTTTCCACAGCAATTGAGACTTACAGGATGATTTCCGGATGAACTAGAATGGTTTTTCAAAATTCAAAGGAGGTTAATGTCAAGCACGGACCCTAGAACATTAACCTTTTTCATTTTTCACATAGGTGTCATGGATTGGGAGATTTGAAGGAATCTTGGAGCCATATTTTTCAGTTATGATTTCATGTTCGAGACATGTTTTTGTGACATGTATTTCAGCCAGCTATAGATGAATTTCAAGAAACTGAGAGAGGTTTTTCTTCAGAATGATATTATCTACAAAAACTGTTCTCATTTTTTACACAAATTTTATGGTTTGAGAATTATAAGTGGCATTTTGAAGCCTATTATTTCTCCTGAAAAACAGGAGATGAGTTAAAACGTGTCATGTTCTATTTGTAACTGTTTATATTTTGGAAAAGGGGTTGGAGTTCAAAGTTGTGAGATGGAAAGGGGCCTTTAGTGCTATATATTTCATTGTAAAAGAGTAGAGAAAGGGGGGACTTTCAGCCAAGAAGGCGAAGGGACTGTGTGTAAATTTCTTAGAATGTCCATATGAATTAATACAGTAGTACAATATTCTTTGATAGATGAGATTCATCATGGTGTATTCTTTAGTGTGTTTTCCTCTAGTTCACATTCATTCCATTTAGGTTATTTCTTCTAAGCATAGCTATGAGTACATGATTGAAATTCATCCTTGATAGATGCTCCTTTCATATGGCTAATGCAATTGTTGTGTTTAATGATTAGAGGTCCATAATTCACTCTCTGTTAAGTTATTTGTTCATTGTAGTCAGCCTTATGTTATTTCTTCTAAAGTTAAAATTGATAATTCATCTTTGTTTGATGCTCTCATTTGTAATGGGATTTTCTCTTTTCTATCTTGCCGTCATTTGAATACTATTTATTGCTGAAGGATATGCTTACTTTTCCTTTGTTCCCTCAGGAGTACATTAGTTGAAGGATATCTTAGGATTTGACCCCATTGACCATTGTTTTATTCCTCTTGTTTTTCCTACTAACCCTTTTAAAAACCTAAACAAACATATCCTATTGCAGAATCTGACCTCTGTATGCTCATTGCCAAATCGTTTTTGAGTATTTTCAGTCTTTACATGTTTTAGCACTCAGTAATTTCTTTGGGCTGTATCAACGAAAGCCCTGAGGTGACTGTTTCAACCAACTTTAGATTGTTTTCTGACCTATACAACCAGGGAGGGCTCTCTCATATGTCTAATGATTGGTAATAACTCAAATATTTCATCAATAAATGCAAAGAGGTCAGATTCTGCAATAGGAAAATTTTATTTTTGTTTTAAAGGGATGGTAGGATAGGAAAGAGAGAAAGTACCATTGGGCAATGGAGTCAATTTAAGAAAATAATAGAAACAAATGACTTAGTGATTGAACTTGAGAGGATAAAGGCTAAGTAAGTAACATTCTCCAGTTAAAAATCATTGTATGTGGCGAGGGGAAAATAAACTTGAAGAAACTCGGAGCACCGCTAAGGATGAATTTAGAGTTAACTTAGAGGAAACAAAGTTTGTCTAAATGGCGCAAATCTAGAGTGTTGTGTAGCGAATCCTAGATTTGAAATTGCGTTCTGATTCACACAGAAAATAGACATGAATAAAATAATACATGAAGTACATACGCAAAGAAAAGGAAACAATGCATCTAACTTCTACAATTAGAATATTTTCATCAAAGCTTCATGACCTTTGCATTAAATTTAGATCGAGCTCAAAGCTACATTCAGTAATCACCGTTTACACTATTTTTTCCAACCAACCCCTTTTACATGAAAACAATCCCCATATATAGAAAACTGATGTCACTGTTGGCTGTTGGGGTCAAACTACTCTCTCTTAGAATAATGGATCTGATTTCTTTGAAAGAGAACAACAACTTCAACGGATTTAGTAAAAATAGAAAACCTGACTTTGCCAAATCGCAATCGTAACCAAAATATTCTTTACAATAATTGATCATGAGAAAAATTCAACCATATGGTTGTGATAATTCATCATGTGTATTTTTGGACACTCTGTCACCCCTGTACAACAAGTCTGCTACATAATAGTAACCTATAGTAAAAACGCAGTGGATTGTGCAACAAAATGGAAAAATAAGCATTAAATATGACATCATATATCACTAATTAAAAACTATTTTTCAAAACTGAGAGAGTATTTTGTATTTAATATCGTTATAAAGAAAAACCACTCTCAGTTTCTTGAAATTCATCTCCAGCTGTCCGGAATACGTGTCACAAAAACATGTCTCGGACAAGAAATCATGAAAACTGAAACATAGGGATCAAATATTCCTTTGATTCTCCCAAAATATGAAACATTTTTCAAATATGATAGAGGTTTTTATTAATTTTTTTGTCGTAAAAAAAAAACCTCTCAGGGATTTTCAAAATTCCTCTCCAGTTGGTTAGAAAGTGATCTTGAAGTTTACCACTAAACCAATCATTTGTGCAGCGCGACTTGTAGACTGTGTGCAAGAAAATCCTTTACGTGAAAGCATCCTTTGCGTGACAGAATCCATTGCATGAAGAAATACACTGCATGATGACATCCTCTGCCTGACAACATTCATTACACGACGAAATCCACTGCGTGATGACATCCTCTCCGCGACAACATCCTATGCGCGACAAAATCCTATGCGTGATAAAATCCATTGCACGACAAAATCCACTACGCGATGAAATCCTTTGTGCGACAACATCCCAGGTGCGATGAAATCCGCTGCGTGATGAAATCCACTGTGCGACAAAATCCTTTGTGTGGTGAAGTGCTCTACGCAACACATAGCAAATTTTGCAATGCACAATTGCAAATAGAAATGGAAATAATGAATGATAAGCTTCCTTTTGAAACTGACCCTTGGAGATGTTAGATGATTCTATGCATAAAAACAATATGGGTGCTAATAGACATGACTTTGCAAATTGTTGACAAACCTCTAACCTTAGCTATGAAAATCATGGTGCTAACAACTGGCTCCAACGGGGATGTTATCCTCCCTGTGAGGTAGAAAAGAACAATAGACTTGGCACCTATACATTAGGCTTCTCCCAAACTCAACTTTCCAACTGTGACTTGTAACTTGCATCCGCTGAAAACCCAAAGTTGTATATGCTCCAAACTGAAATTTGAAACTAAGATGAAAATGAAAATTGCAGATTGCTAAAGAAATGCTTGTAGTACTGAGCTTATTCTCACTCCTACCTACCCTAACTGCTGAAAAACATTCCAATCAAGTGAAATCAAAATGCCAATGCAACCATGCAAGCACTTTATCCACTTTTTTATTTCTTTAAACATGCTTGTTGTTTACTGACAAGTCATTCAAAAATTTATCTATAAATTCAAATCTCAAAAAATTATAAACATTGGGACTGTTTTCCACCTCCAACAAAACTGCAAATGGATCCTCTAGAACATACATAAAACAAAAATCATGTTTCACCCCTTCCACTACATCCTTGTTTTCATGTAATTCAACTTTTTGATTACCACAAAAAGGTTGAAAAATATGTTGAGACTACTGGAAATAACAATCTTCTGAATCAGAAGACAGTGCTGGCTGAAATGAAACCCCTAGTGGCAAGAAATCCATATCTAACACTGATGTTGATTGACCATCATATTTATTTCCAAGCTGGTAGTTGATCATAAACTACAAATATGAACTGAAATAACCTTCCACGTAATCAACAACAAGGTCATTAAAAGTATGAGAAAATTGTTGGTCCTCTTCACTGATAACAATTTTCTCATGTAAAACAATGTCATTGTGAATGCAGTCAGACTTCACTGCTTCCTTTTTTATCTCATGATTTACTTTCAACAATTCAAAGGAAGAAAAACATAACGAAAGCCAATTTTCATTTTCAAGTCCATTGCTTTCTTCATATTCAACATCATGCTTGGAGGATTTCTTATTTGAAACATTATAAACATTTTTCATTTGTAAGTCCATTTCTTTCTTCATATTCATTTTCTTCACTGTTGTCATATGCACATTTTGTTGGATTACTGAGAGGGGGGGTGAATCAGTAATAACGTAGTTATAATATTTTTTCTTCAAATAATCCAAGTGTTATATCAATGTAGAATTATTATCCAATAATGAGCAATAATAAATGAACAATCACACACATACACAATACACCAGTGTTTTATGTGGAAACCCAAATTGGAAGAAAACCACAGAATGATTTTTCTTTTATGTCTTGAAGAATTACATTCATTGGAAGCACCAAATTCCTTTGTTTTCCAACTACAACTAGAAGGAGGCTCCAACCCCCTAGTTTCTCAGGCTACAACCTGAGGGAAGCTCCAACTCCTCAATTCTCTAGCTACAACCCCCTATGTTCTCCGACTACAACCGGAAGGTGGCTACAACCACCTGTCCTTGCCCCGTCCAATTTCCCTGAAGTAGAAGTAGAATGATGGAACCACTATCACACTATCATTGTGAGATATACCATTATAAACCTGTACCAATAAACCTGAACCATGCATCAACTTGTAGCTCAACCTGTAATCAACATGTACCATAAACAAGTGCATCAACCATGCACCAACCTGTACCAAACAATTTGAAATCAACTTGTACCATAAACAAGTGAAACCAGCCATGTACCAAGTATGTACCAATTATGTGTCAACTACTCATCAATATGTACCAACTTCATCAATTATACACCTCATGTATGTGCCAACTCATCAACTACTTGTCTCAACCATGTACCCAACTTGTACCTCAACGAAAATCCCTCATCAATTTCATCCTCCAAATATGATTTATAACTCTGTAATAGACCTGGTGTATATTATCACATACCTGCAAACCTTCCTTAACTTTAAGCAACAAGAGACTAGCATTTACATCAAACTTTTCTTTAGTCTCACATGACTAGTTTTGGATTAGTCAACAATCCTAACTTGAAATAATAATAACTTTGTACCTGTAAATAAAAATCTGAAACTGATACAAAATGTTCTTCAGTTTGTTTAATGCAATTCCTCCAGGTGTCACTACTTGGAACCTCTCAGAAAAGTAGTTATAGAAAAAATGCCATACCTTGCTGAATTCTGGCTTATTCTAGAGAGATACCTTATAGAGCATGCCCCGCATAGAATATTTGTTGAATCGATCTGAAACTATTACACAACATAATAAATATTGTACTATAACCTTCACATTTGGTCTTACTGAATTTGGATCTGTTATGAAGAAGTTATGACGTTTTTACCTGAAACACCTTATAAAGCATTATCAAAAGAATTTATCCTTCCTTGAATTCCGACCTTCTTTTCTTCACCTTCCCTCAGAAATTCGGCTTAGATATCCTTTGGTTACCTCAGACACCTATATGTATTCAATATTATCAAGTGTTTCTAAAATGAGAGAGCCTTTCCTCTTATTTATACTCTCCAAGTAGCTTCCTTAAAAACATCTTCTAGATCACTTTGCCCACTTTCCTTATTTTAGGGTTAACCCACTTCTAATTTTTTCCACTAAATTTATTATTTAAATAATTTATTTTGTATTCAATTTGAATTATAGTACACTCATCAATTCACTTTATTATTTACTTTCTAAAATCTCTTAAACCACTTTGACCTTTTGGGGCTTCTAGATGACATACGAGGGTCCTCCAACTTTGTAAGGCCATAACTCTCAAACCGTGAGGAGTTATGTGACGTTACACATACCACCAGAGATGGAATGACATGTACCATCCATATAGAATAGTATTACTTGAAAATATATTAAAACTCATGCCATTATCCATCAAACAAACTTGGGTCCATTACCCAAACCTGGGTTCTCCAATTTCTCATGGCCATAACTCTCTAACCGTGAGGAGTTATGTGACATTCCACATAAAACCAGAAATGGCATGAAAAGAACTATCCATATAGGATAGTTTAAATGAAAAATTCATTGACCTTCATCTCATTATTCCATAAATAAGCATGGTTATCTAACCATACTTCTAGGATAACTCAATCCGCAAAGCGTTTTCCCATGAGGGCTTTCACCATAAGGGGACCACTTTGTAGTTCATCCATTTCTGATTATTATCAACCATGACAAGAAAATAACGAGTCATCTTTACATCAAAAAATCTTGGGTCCATTACCTAACCTTTGTGCTACAGGGATTTCTTCAAGGGTTGACATCAATGACAACCAACCTTAATCAACAATCTCCCCCTTTAGCATTGATGACAGCACTTTGATGCAATATTGAAATCATATCACTCATGCTCCCCCTGAAACTATGCCTCTATCCTTTGCATCTGATAAATATTCTCCCCCTAGAACCATGCCTATATCCTCTACATCTGATAAATCTGCCCCCCCTGGAACCATGTCTCTGTCCTCTGCATCTGATAAATCTATCCCCCTTTGTCATCAATGGCAAAGGTATCTTTCCATCCAGGGCTGCTCTCCCTGAATGAACTGTCTTCTTATGGTGCTTCCTCATGTACATCTAAGACATATAAGATAAGCATTCAAAATCATTCATTTTGGAGTAGAAATAACCTTGAGGATCTGGCAAAGATACTCAAAGGCTTCCCATGGAAGTGGTTTTGTAAAGATGTCTACCACTTGGTATTTTGTGCCCACATACTCAACTCTGATGTTATTTTCTGCAACCTATTCCCGTAAAAAGTGATACTTGATTGGAATGTGCTTCGTCTGGGAGTGCATCATCGAATTCTTTGAGATACTGATGGCGCTTGTATTATCAAAATAGATTGGAATGGGATCATCATACTCAACCTGTATATCTGTTAGAGTTTGTTTCATCCAAAGAACCTATATACAATATGATGTTGCTACAATGTACTCTGCCTCGACTTTATATAAGCATACTGATGATTGTTTGTTTCTTAGTCGTGATACTAAAAACTCACCCAAGTAGAATGTTTCTCCACTGGTGCTTCGTCAGTCATCAATACAACCTGCCCAATCTGCATTTGTGTAGGCAATAAGTGATATATCCTTTCCTTTTGGATACCATAATTGAAACTCTTATTTTCCTTTGAGATATCTGAAAATCCTTTTCACTACTAATACATGTGATTCCTTTGGTGCTGCTTGAAATCATGCCACATGCCCAACTGCCTGTATTACATTTGGTATGGATGTTGTCACATATAGTAGGCTTCCAATAATTGACTTGTATTTCCTCTGATCTGTACACTTCAAATCATCATCTTTTCTCAACTTGCAACTGGTTTTCATGGGAGTGATAACTGGTTTTCAATCTTCCATACCAAACCTTTTTAGCATTTCTCTGATATACTTGGTTTGAGAAATAAAAATTCCTTGGTTGCTTTGGCGTATCTGAAGTCCCAGAAAGAAGGATAGTTCTCCAAGTAACGACATTTCAAATTCATTCTGCATATCTTTTGCAAATTTATGGCTTAACCTGTCATCATCACTACCAAAACTAATGTCATCAACATAAAATTCAATTAATAAAATATTACCTTGACTTACCTTGATGTAGAGGTTGTTGTCTTCACTTCCTTTTCTGAACCTTGCCTGCTGCAGATACTTATCCAGTCTAGAGTACCATGCTCTAGAAGCCTATTTTAGACCATACAAGGCCTTCTTTAATTTACACACATAATTTGCGTTTTCTGACAACTGAAATCCTTCTAGTTGTTCAATGTAGACTTCTTCTTCAAGTTCCCCATTCAGAAAAGTTGATTTTATGTCCATTTGATACATTTTAATATTTTTGGAGCATGCATAAGCTAAAAGCAAACAGATTGCTTCCATTCAGACAACTGGGGAAAATGTCTCTTCAAAGTCGATTTCTTCAACCTATGCATATCCTTTACATACCAATCTGTCTTTTTCCCTTGTAACCTGTCCATCTTCATTCAATTTATTCCCGAAGACCCACTTTGTGCCAATCACATTCTTATTCTTTGGTCTTGGAACCAGTTCCCAAGTGTCATTTTTCTCTATTTGATCTAATTCTTCATCCATGGCCTTATTCCAAGATTCATCATTGTTGGCTTCTTCAAAATAGTTTGCTTCAATTATAGATAAGAGTGCTAGGAGTGTTTGTTCTGGTGAACAGATTCTTCTTCTAGTCTCAACTCCTGAATCTTTGTTTCCGATAATCTAATCTGAAGGACGACTCTTCTGTACTCGTTTACTGGGTGTCTTTGGAGACACTTGTTGAACTTGCTCTTTTGCTTCTGTCGGATTCTCTTCATCTTCCTCTTCTACTTCTTTTTCATCTTCTTCTTCTTCTTCTAAGGGTTGTTTCATTGATTCATTTTCTTCCTTTGATTCTGGTCTTCCTGTTTCATCAATTGTTATGTTGATGTTTTCCACAACTTTGTTCAATCTTAGATTGTAACACTTGTATTATTTCCTTGTACTTGAGTAACCAACAGGTACTCCTTTGCACACGAGAGTCAAACTTTCCCATCCCGCCATCTTCTCTTTTGATATATCATTTTCTGCCAAAAACTCTGAAGTGATTTACATTTGTTGGTCTTCCTTTCCATAGTTCATAAGGAGTTTTGTCAGTGTTGTTTCTGAGCATTACTCTGCTTTGTGTGTGAACTATTGTATGCACTGCCTTTTTCAAAAAAATATCTGTCAATTTCGAATCCATTAACATTGTTCGAGCCATTTCTTGTACTGTCATATTATTTCTTTCAACAACTCCATTTTGTTGATGTGTCCTAGCAACGAAGAATTGATTTTTTATTCCATGATTGTTGCAGTAGTCCATAAATTCCTTTGAGGTGTAATCTCCTCCTTTATCAGATATCAAGCATTTGATTTTTGAATCCATTTCATTTTCACCCATTTCCTTGTAGATCTCGAAGTTTTCAAAAGATTCTGACTTATTCTTGAGAAAGAAAACTGCAGTCATTATTGTATAATCATCAACTAATAACATGAAGTATTTCTCACCTTTTAAGCCCTTTGTTTTAGTTGGTCTAACTAGATCAGTATTCCCAATTTCCAGTGGTCTTATCGTTGAATATTCTTTTGATTTAAACCTAGTATTTCTTTCCTTTCCTTGTTGACAATGCTTTCATAAAGTGTTGGTTGGTTTCGTGATCTGGGGCATTTCTCTGACTGCTTCTCTTTTGTTGACTTTGACAAGGTTATCAAAATGTGTATTCTCCATTCTTCTGTGCCATAGCCAAATTTCATATTCCTTTCCTAGAAAACACTTTTCATTTCTAATTTCATTTAACACATATATGTTGCTTGAAGTTCTTGCAGCTGTAGCGAACAATTTCCCTGAACCTTCTTTTCTTATCTCACACTTTTGTGAATCGAAAGTAACTTTATGACCTTGGTCACACATTTGAATTACACTTAGAAGATTATGTTTCATATCTTCTACTAGTAGAACATGTTTTGCCTTTTCATTATTGTTCCCAATTCAGACTGTTCCTTTTCCAATGATTTTGGTTGAATCATCATTTCCGAAGCAGATTGATCCATTTATTTCCTTTCGTAATGTAAGAAACTTGTCTCTATCACCTATCATGTGTTTTGAAAATCCACTGTCAACATACCAACTGTGTTTCTTCTGCTTGGTTGTTAGAGAAATTATGCATTCTTCATTGCTATACTGATCTTGCTTTCTTATCCATGTCATTTTCTGAGGTTCCTATCTATGACTGTTTTTATTCTGTTGAGATTCTTTAGGAAGGACTGTCATTCTGCAATCTTTGGCCACGTGTTAAGCCCTAATATTGGCTCATTACCCCTTAATTGGGGCATATTATATTAGTAATTTATTTTATTTATGTCGGCTTTAGGCCATTAGTTGTAATTATACCTCCTATTCTCCTATATATACCAAGGAGGCATTTTCATTTTGAATCATCTTGTACTTGAACATTTAAGTGGGGTAAAAGGAGGTTGCCTCCTCGAAGAGGCTTATTATCTAAAATTATCTCTTTTTCAAGGCGTTGAGTACTTTTTCTAAGGTTTTTCTATGCTATATTGATATTTGGTTCTTAACATATGGTATCAGAGCTCAAGGTCTTGGGGTTTCACTGCTACATCTGAGACACCTTGGAATTTTAGATATAACATTTTTTCTACAACATTTCAGAATTAACGGCTTGGAGATTATTTAGTATATGGATCAAGGTACGTTAGGTTCAAAATTCAGCTCCTGAGGCCTTATACTTTCGGAGATATAGCCTGTACAAGATAAGGTTTTGGAATCATCATAAAATGAGTCATTGCGTAATTTTCACTATAAAAACATTTATGTAACGTTTCAGACCCTGAACTCCAGAGGATATTTACCAAAATTAGTAAGGTATCTGTGGTAAAATGTTTAGCTTCTGGGTAATCTTAAATTTTTAGATACACCTTGTGTAAGATAGGGTATTTGACTAGTCCAATTGACTAGTCTCAAGAAGGTGTTCTAGGTAAAATAATCATAACTTCTTCCTAGAGTATCCAAATTGAGTGGGACTAGTTTCATTGGATCGTGGACAGTCTGTAGTAGTTCTGGTGCAAGTTTCAGAATTTAATATCAATTATTTTGTGCGGGGCATGCTATACAAGTGAGATCTCCTGGAAAGGCCAAAAATCGGCAAGTTGTGGGTAAGTTACCGTAAATTCCACTTGGCACATCCAATTTTGATCAGAGCTATGGAATTGCAGAGAAGAAATATCATAGAACTACATAAAAGAAAGTTTCATACCCAGAAGGGCCGAAACGTGGGAGATACAACAAAAGAAATATTGTCTAGCAGAACCACCTCAAAATCAAGGTTCAAAAGTGATACTTGGCCAACATGCCACCCAAAAAGGGAACTTATATACCAAATAAGCCTCCAGAAAATCCTACTTGGACTCTTGATGAAGGTGAAGAAATGTGTAGGGACATAAACGATTTAAAAAAGAAGATAGTAATAAAAGATGAACTACAAGAGATGATGGAGGGTTTAAAAGGAGAGATCATGGAAGTATTGAAAAGTTTTGTAATAGAGAAGACACCTGAAAGTGAAAATGCATCCCATGAAATTCATGATGAGGACACAAGGAAGGTGAATCAAGAATGGAGAAACTACAACTTTGGTTTGAAGACCAACCACGTTCCTAAGATTGATATGAGGAAGTTTGATGGCAAGGACCCAATCACATGGATACTTCAGATGGAGCAATTATTTGATCTCCATAATGTGCCACATACACAAAAGGTACAAATTACTTCTTTATATTTAGAACCTAATCAATTTGTATGGTATCTATGGCTTTGTTCTTGAAAATCGCTCGTCACTTGGAATTTTCACAGAAGAAATGATATCACACTATGAGGATACAAGGAACAATACCTTCTTTAGCCAATTGATAAATCTCAAGCAAAAGGGTTCAGTTACAGAGCACATTGATAACTTCCAAAGATTGAATATAAAGGTAACCAATATTCCAAATGAGCACTTGATTTATGTATTCATAGGAACTTTAAAGGATAACATTCAACATGAGGTTCGCCTTTGGGAACCCAAATCATTGGAGAATGCATTTAAGGTGGAAATAAATGTTGAAGGTAAAAATATGGCTATGGCTACTAGAAGGACCAATCCTAACATCTATAGAGAGAACAATGCTCCTTCTTCTAAAACACCTCAACCTACAAGGTTGACACCTCAACAATTGGAGGAAAGAAAAGAAAAAGGTT
>ML785155.1:213720-225491 GCA_009831015.1 Picea engelmannii
CATTCTCATCAAGGACAATACATATTATATTACATAAATCATCAGTCAATCAATCCTTTGACATCAATCAATCACTTGACATCAATCAATGACATCAATCAATCAAACCATTGGCATCAATGACAACATGATCCAACAATTATCACCTTATTTTTCAATAATTGGAATATAATCCTTTTCAAAATCATCAACATTTAAAGCTTCAAGAGGACATATTATATTATTAACCCTCTTCTCAAGATTCAAATCAACTATTTTTTGTTCATATTCACTATCATGTTCTTTAGCATCCAACTCCTCATTTTGAATCTGTTTACATGCTTGAATATTGTGTTGAATCTCTTGAGTATCATTAAACATTTGTTGTAAGGACTTAGATCTTCTTTCCATCAGAAAAAAAGACAAACCTGGATGAAAGGATGTTGCATAATGGAGCATGGAAATAACTTCAGTGGGTTGAATTTCGTTAGGGAATTTATAATAAATACTAGAAAACCTCCAATTCAAATTTAAGATGGTTTCATCTTTGATTCTTCTCATGGCGTAAAACTCTGAAGGGAGTAGATCCCATGAATTTCTCTCACCCCAAAATCTACGAAAAGCTTCCCTCAATTCATCCCATGAGCTAATCGACTGAGGTTGCAAATGTCTGAACCATGCTTTGGAATCTCCTTGTAAGGACTGAGAAAAGGCCCTCGTAGACACATCATCATGTTCAATCTCAAAAAGGTCTATAAAATGCTCAAATACCTGAATATGTTTTTCAGCTGAATGTCCATCAAGCTCTCCATCGAACCTAGGAAGGTACTTATAATGTTTCAGAGGAAAGTCATGAAGGATGAAAGGCAATTTAAGAGGACTATATCTTTCTTTAATCTTGGAGGGTACATGATTAAGAACAGAAGGTACAAGCTCAACTTTGGTTTCATTAATCTCACAAGAATTATCATGAACATCATATGATTTAGAGGAAGGAGCTTGGTGAATATTGGTTATACAAGAAGGAGGTATACCTACAGTTTTCAATGAAGGATATACAAGGATATATCTATGGGATTCATTTGAATGCAGTAAGTGAAGAAATATTCTTTTCAAAAACTTAGGAAAGGACAAGAAGATATTGATAAAAAAAAAATGTACTTCTTGAACTAAACTTAAGATCGAGTACCTGATTTTTCAATACTTCTCTTCCATATCTCTGTCAACAAGTCTCATTCTCCAATGGAGTCTTTGAATCACATTTGAAGCTGGATTCTTCTGCTAGAGGAATCACCTTCAAACTGATTTTCTGATGTGTGGAGTCGCCAGAGAAGAAATACAGCCAATATGTGTCTAAGTGTCTACTTCTCTTAGACCATAGAACTGCAACAATGTCATTCTTCCCAGGGAAAGTTTCATTCAATTTTGTCTCCGGCAGTGACGCCAAAATGTTAGCACTCAGTAATTTCTTTGGGTTGTATCAAATAAATCCCCAAGGTAATTGTTTCAACCAACTTTATATTGTATTATGACCTATACAACCAGAGAGGGCTCTCTCATATGTCTAATGACTGGTAATAAATCAAATATTTCATCAATAAATGCACAGAGGTCAGATTTTGCAATAGGAAACGTTTATTTTTGTTTTAAAGGGATGGTAAGACAGGAAAGAGAAAAAGTACCATTGGGAAATGGAGTCAATTTAAGAAAATGATAGAAACAAATGACTTAGTGACTGAACTTGAGAGGATAAAGGCTAAGTAAGAAACAATCTTCAGTTAAAAATCGTTGTATGTGGCGAGGGGAAAAAACACATGAAGCAACTTGGAGCACCGTTGAGGATGAATTCAAAGTTAACTTAGAGGAAACACTATTTGTCTAAATGGTGCGAATCTAGAGCGTTGCGCAGTGAATCCTAGATTCGAAATTATGTTCTAATTCATATAGAAAATAGATATGAATAAAAGAATGCAGGAAGTACGTACGCAAACAAAAGGAAACAATACATCCAACTGCTACAATTATAATCTTTTTGTCAAAGCTTCAGGACCTTTGCATTAAATTTCGATCAAGCTCAAAGCTACATTCAATAGTCATTGTCTACACTATTTTTTCCAACCAACCCCTTTTACATGAAAATGATCCCCATATATAGAAAAATAATGTCACCCTTGGCTGCTAGGGTTGAACTACTCTCTCTTAGAATCATGGATCCGATTTCTTTGAAAAAGAACAATAACTTCAATGGATTTACTAAAAATAGAAAACCCAACTTTGCCAAATCGTAATCGTAACCGAAATATTCTTTACAATAATTGATCATGATAAAAATTAGACCATATGGTTGTGATAATTCATCATTTTCATTGCTAGACACTCTGTCACCCCTGGACAACAAGTCTGCTACGCAATAGTAACCTACAACAAAAACCCAGCGGATTGTGCAACAAACTAGGAAAATAAGCGTTAAAGATGACATCATATCTCACTAATAAAAAACTATTTTTCGAAACGTGTTTGTATTAAATATCGTTATAAATAAAAACCTCTCTTGATTTATTGAAATGCATATCTAGCTGGACGGAATACGTGTCGCAAAAACATGTCTCAAACAGGAAATCATGAAAACTGAAAAAATAGGGCTCAAAGATTCCTTCGAATCTCCCAAAATATGAAACTTTTTTAAAATATGAGAGAGGTTTTTATTATTTGGTCCATCCTCAACAAAACCTCTTGGTTATTTTCAAAATTCCTCTCCAGTTGGTCAGAAAGTGGTCTTGAAGTTGACCACTAAACCGATCATTTGCATAGCATGACTTGTAGCTTGTGCGCAGGAAAAATCTTTGTGCGAAAACATCCTTTGTGCGATAGAATCCTTTGCGCGATGAAATCCACTGTGCGATGAAATCCTCTATGCAATAGCATCCACTGCGCAAAGAAATCCATTGCGCAATGAAATCCACTGCGTGATGGAATCCACTGCATGGTGAAATCCATTGCGTGACAAAATCCTTTGCGCGGTGAAGTTCTCTGCACAACACATAGCAAATTTTGCAGCGCACAGTTGCAAATGGAAATGGAAATAATAAATGATAAGCTTCCTTTTGAAACTGACCCTTGGAGATGTTAGATGATGCCAGGCATAAAAACAATATGGGTGCTAACAGGCATGGCTTTGAAAATTGTTGACAAACCTCTAACCTTAGCTATGAAAATCATGGTGCTAACAACATGTTTGAGAGAGCCTTTTCTGGTTGGAAGGGTCAGAATCCAACCTAAAGTTGGTTTGTAGGTTACCTCTGTCGTTTGTTTTATCAGTAGAACAAATTTACAAAGTGCTAACATTTTGGCACCGTTGTTGGGGAGAGAAGGTGATATCTTCCCTGGGATAAACGACAAAGTTCAGATATGAGTACTAATGGTGAAAAGTGTTCAGACACAAAAAGGTTGTACATCATTCACTTAGCGACTCCATTTTCAAGAATCTAGAATTCAAAATTTTCATGGCGACTCCATTGTCCAAAGACTCAATAGGCTAAAGATTTTATTGATGACTCCACCGCTTCAATATGGATCACATATCTGCAAGGTATGATCCAATGAATTGCTCTCATATTCCTGGCTTTCCAAATCATATTCCTCACATAGATTGACAAAAATATTTGCCTAAATTCAAATATGGGAAAGGAAATAATGCTTCCTTGCACTTGATTAGATTTCATATGCACATGTGTAAGTTGGGGGTTGAATTTCATGAGGATTGTTTGATGAAAAAGTTCATGGATAATCTAGAGGGGAAAGCAAGATTATGGTATGAAGGTTTAAAACTAGGTAGCTTATACTCTCTTAAGGATTCCCACATAACATTCTTTAAGCATTGTGGAGAATCTAATCCTTTATTCTTGGTGTTTGAATATTGTTGTGAATTTTGTGAACATTTCATTAAGTAACCTGAAAATGTTTTTGGTAATGAAGAGTGTATGAATGATGAAATCATAGAATCCATTTATGAATATTCATCCCAACAAAAAATAGTAGCCCCTCCTTTGGCTGAAGATGAATCTTATCAAGAAATTGTTGCTAAAAATCATTTTCCTTCTTTTGAACTTGATGAAGATATTCAACAAGATTTTTCAGCAAGACAAAGTGTTTCAAAGTTGTCGTTCTTCCCCTGTGAATGATGTGGTTGTTCAAATTCTAATTGGCCTAGACATGGATGAGGGTTCTGAAATTGCATCTATGGAGACCTTAAGAAGTGAACCAACAAATGGCATAGAGTGCCAGGAAATAAACAAAACAGTGTATGCCACTTTTTAATCAGAAATACAAAAAGATAATGAAGAGGCAATTTTTTTATTTGATTCCTTTGAAAATCATGGTTTTGAAAATGCATCCATGGGAACTCTAGACTGTGAAATAGTTCACGATGTTAGATTTTCACATTTGCAAGAATATTATGAGCAAGAACTTATTTCCATTCATTCATTTGAAAGTCAAAATGATAGTCCTCAAGAAAATTTCCATAAGGTTAATAAAACCAAATCAGAATTATTTGATGAACAAGAAGATAACCTTGATGCACATAATATGGTTTTCATATTTGAAGATGTTCAAGAATGTATGAATGTTTTTGTTGATAAGCATGGAAGAGTAGACAAACATATTGATTCCATTTCATTTGAAAATGTTCTCTGAACTGAAGAAATAGAGCAAGAACAACAAACACTTATGAAAGAGGATTTTCTTTCTGTTTTTGTTCATCAAGAAGAAATGATTTTTCATGGTTTTCAAGATCTTGTGGCCATCCTATTACAATCATCAGTGGAAGAGGAATTTGTTTCATTCATAAGATCAGATTTTGGATTCAATTTTTGTTTTCAGCTGCCATATTTTAAATTTGTCTGCCTACTTAAGAAAAATGTGAGCAGAGGACAATTGGGAAGCCAATTGCTTGATTGGCTGCATTGGCACTTTAGCATCACTTGATTGAGTATTCATTTCAACATTTTTAGAGTATATAGGAGTGTGTAAATAAGATTTTTGGCAAGCAATTTTCAGTTTGGGTTTTCAGCAGTGTGTACATTCAGATTGTAGTAGTGTATTTAGCGTTCAATTTTCAGTTGAGAGCAGTGTACATACTTGGGTTTTCAGAGCAGGATACATACATTTTTTGGGAGCAACCCAATGGATCAGGCACTGAGTCTATGAGTTATTTGCTACCTCACTGGGAGGATAACATCCCCATTGGAGCCAATGTTATCACATGCTAATTTGTATTAATTTTTTCAAATCATCTTGTCCTTGTGTTATCTTTCCACTCAGATTTTAAAACTTTTTCACCAGCTCCATCAAGATACCATCACCTAAATCCTTCACTCGAATAATCATCCAAAATAATCATGTTATCCATGAGTCAAAATTGGCAAATATCCCAAATCTATATCTAACCTTAATTTTTATCTAAATCCCTTGGTTCCATCACTTCATTCATTTTTATCCTTATTATCATATTCCCGTTGAAAATTAAAAATATTCCTTTTATTAAGATTAAGCTCCCTAATCCTATCCACAAAGTCATGTGATAAGACTCACATGCCCAAAGTCCTTAAAAAAATGGAAAATGGTTTATTATTGTTAATATAAATATTTTTGTATTAAAATATTTATATTAATGTTTAATCCAATATTTAATTCATGACCTCATGATCAAATCATGGGCACGAATCTCAATTTTTAATATTGAAAAGTCAAAGGGTGGATGGAGGGTGCATATACATTTCGGGGGTTGAAAGTAAACAGGGGTTAATTTTTTAAGGTGGGCCGAAATCCAAACCACCAGGTTTTAAGTTGGAGTATGTGTCCTTAAATGATGCATTTCAGGGGTAAGAGTGGTGTGGAGTAAGACCACTCCTCCCAAGCCCAAAATAATATTGCAACCATTTATTATATGGTTTATGTGCGACATATTTTTCACGAGTGTGTTTCAACAATAATCATTTCCAATAAATGAAATTCTTACTCATGGTGAAAATATTTTACAGAGGTAAAATTTAAATTTTACAGAGCAAAGAAATTAATGTTTGTTTCTATGGAAAAGAATCATAACGAAGAAAATGTATGTGAACAAAAGATTTGGACAATTATTTATCCAAGGTTTTTACAGAAGTAAAAGGGGAAGATCAAGGGATATTTTCATAGTTTACCAAGATGGTTTCCAAGACATGGTTTTCAAAACCATGGGAAACAAACTGGTAAATAGTTTTCATAGTGAAAGGGTAAATTGGGCAAAAGAAGACATGGTTTTCAAAACCATGGGAAGCAAGAAATAAATAGTTTTTCAAAACCGCGGGCATGAATTAAATTATGGAAATTTAATTTTACAGGATAAAAAATATTTGGGAATTATTTTTATTCAATTATATTATTCCAAAATATTTAAGGAGAATATGGATAAATAAAATTAGATTTGAAAAAAGCACAAGTGACATTTCAAAGAGGATGTGAAAGTCAGTTTCCACAGCAGTTGAGACTTACAGGACAATTTACAGATGAAATAGAATGATTTTTCAAAATTAAAAGGAGGTTATTTTCAAGAACATACCCTAGAACATTAGCCTTGTTCTTTTTTCACACAAGTATCATGGATTGGGAGAATTGAAGGAGTCTTGGAGCCATATTTTTCAGTTATGATTTCCTGTTCGAGATATGTTTTTGGGACACTTATTTCATCTAGTTGGAGATGAATTTCAACAAACGAAGAGAGGTTTTTCTTCAGAACGAGCTTATCTACAAAAAATGTTCTCATATTTTACACAACTATTACGGTTTGAGAATTACAAGTGGCATTTTGAAGCCTATTCTTTCTCCTGAAAAACAGGACATCGGTTAAAACGTGTCATGTTCTATTTGTAATTGTTTCTATTTTGGGAAAGGGGTTGGAGTTTGAAGTTGTGAGATGGAAAGAATACTTTAGTGCTATATATTTCATTGTAAAAGAGTAGACAAAGGGGGGACTTTCAACTAGGAAGGCGAAGGGACTGTGTGTAAATTTCTCAGAATGTCCTTATGATTTAATATAGTAGTACAATGCTCTCTGATAGCCGAGATTCATCATAGTGTATTCTTTAGTGTGTTTCCTCTAGTTCACATTCATTCCATTTTTGTTATTTCTTCTAAGCATAACTAAGAGTACATGATTGGAATTCATCCTTGATAGATGCTCCTTTCATATGGTTAATGCAATTGTTGTGTTTAAAGATTACATGTCCAACATTCCCTCTCTGTTAAGTGCTCTGTTCATTGTAGTCATCCTTATGTTATTTCTTATAAAGTTACAATTGAGAATTCATCTTTGTTTGATGCTCTCATTTGTAATGGGATTTTCTCTTTTCTGTCTTACCATCATTTGAATACTATTTTTTACCAAAGGATATGTTTACTTTTCCTCCATTCCCTCAGTAGTACAATAGATATATTAATATTGATAGTATATCTCATGATTTGACCCCATTTCCCAATGTTTTCTTCCTCTTGTTTGTCCTACCAACCCTGTTAAAAATCTAAAAAAACCTGTCCTATTGCAGAATATGACCTCTGTATGCTCATTGCCAAATCATTTTTGAGTATTTTTAGTCTTTACATGTTTGAGAGAGTCCTCTCTAGTTGGAAGGGTCAGAATCCAACCTAAAGTTGGTTTGTAGGTTACCTCTGTCGTTTTTGTTTATCATCCGAACAAATTTATAGAGTGCTAAAAACTGTTAATAGGTCTGTAGCCTCTGCAATTCATGTTATCAACCCATAACCAACCTCTACAAGTCATGTTGGAGATGTGCAACCAACCATTTCTAGTGATGTTGGGGGCATTGATTCTATTGAGAAACCTATACAGATAGGACATAAGCCTAAGTTCCCTTGTAAGATTTGCAAGGGAGATCACCTTACTCATTTATGCCCTAGCCTTCTAGAGGTACGAATATTGTGGTCCCTGTCTATAATCTCTTCTAATTCTGAGTCTTATGAGGTATCCTCAGAACCTATTCAACTAGTGGTTGAGAAAGTGTTCATGTCGATGCAATATTTGGCCGATCCCACTTCCCTTTTGGGGGGTGAAGCGCCTCTATATCATGTTGTCTCACAACCAATTCAGCCAGTGGTTGAGAAAGTGGTCACATTGATGCAATATTCAGTTGATCCCACTCTTCTCTTGGAGAGTGTCGAGTCTACCAAAGTGGTCATGCCGATGCAATATTTGGTTGATCCCACTCTTCTCTTGGAGAGTGTCGAGTCTACCAAAGTGGTCATGTCGATGCAATCTTCAGATGATCCCACTCTTCTCTTAGAGAGTGTCGATTCTACCAAGTGGTCACATCGATGCAATCTTAAGTTGATCCCACTCTTCTCTTGGAGAGTGATGTGTCTACCGACTATGTTTTTGTTGAAATTACTAAGACAACTGAGAGGGGGGGTGAATCAGTTGTTACTATGCTTAAACAATTTTAAGTCTATTAAACCATTTTTAATATGTCATCAAGTGACCATCAATATTATGCATCATATAAACAACATAAATAATGAGCATTAGTCACACATAAGATATACACAGAGACCGATTTTCACGAGGAAACCCATAAAGGGATAAAACCTCTTCTTCTTCGAAATGATAGGCAGTCTTTTAAGTTTTGTACATCATACATGTTTGATCACCAACTCAAAGTGAGGCTACTACCTCTGTTTTACAAGCTCCAACTTGTTGAGAGCACCAACTCTCTAGTTTCTCTAGCACTGACTAGAAGGAAGCACCAACTCCCTGAGTGTTCCAACACTGATTGAATGGAAGCACCTACTTCCACTTATACAAGCACCAACTTGCATACATAAAACTCTGTATTTTCCCAAGCACCACCCTGCCACCCTATTTTCTAGCCACAACTAGATGGAAGCTACAACTCCCAATATTCAAGAACCAACTCGAATATCAGAGGACCACAGTCCTTCCGAGCACCACCCTAGATCCCTGATTATAAGTAAAATTATTGAATAACCAACAAAGCAGATGTTTCAATTCTTACCACTTCTCTTATGTCCTATAATTATTCTATGCTTCTATTTGTTCTGCAATTCTTCTCTACTTCAAGTTGTTCTACAATTCTGCTCTTGCTTCTGTCTATTTAGCATCTGTTACTCATCTATGAGTTTTATCTCACACTACTCATACTATCGGTCTCACACTGCGCATACTGTAATTTTCCATTTCTTACAGTTCAACTCATTTTTCATTCAGAAAAACTAACGATTCACAGTCACTCTGTATTTATTTTATGCACTTCACACAACTTCAGTTACACCTCGAACATCTTGGCCAACAAAGCCTCATCCACAAAATCGCCAACCATCCAAGAACCATGATTCGGTTCTTCTAACTGAATTGTAATTGAACAGTTAATCGTAAAGATCAACAGTAGCCCTTCGATCAGATGCTAAAATCACCAACACCATTGGATTAAATACGTAGGGTCTTGCATTTATCCCATATGCCCACTGGCTATGACCATGGGCCTAATCAATATGTGTTTTGCATTTCGCATTTCGACAATCCTATGTCGAAGGGTCTCGATGATCCAAGTTGCGATCCCTGAAATGGAGCTTAGCTCTGCTAGCTCCTCCCTCTCACGTGACCACCGAAAGTGACCATAGGCTGCGCCAAAAGGTGCTTCGTAATTTCGTGTTTCATCATTCTTGTCATGAGTGTCCTTGACACCTCCAACTCTCGGTATTCGAAACTCCAAAATTTAGTCAGATCAACGGTCCACAATCTTGATGATTCGACGATCTAGATCTTTTCTTGATCTCGCATATCGCAATTCCTGTGACGAAGAGTCTCGACACTCCAAGTTGCGATCCTCGAAATGGAGCTTAGCAATTATCTCCTTCCATTAAGCCTTCGACGATGTGACCTTGTCTATGACCACGGGCCAGATCTTATCGCGATTTCGCATATCACGAGTTGCAAGGTTAGAGCATTTCCTTCCTTTGACTTTCCAATCAGCGAAAAGTTAATCCCTCGCTACATGTCACTCTTGGATCAACAGTCAAGATCTTATCGCGATTTCACAAATTCACAGGCCTTCGTCATGCCTGATCAATGGTCCACGATCTCCCTTTGATCAATGACTCCGATTAAGTCGTGGTTTCACATTTCGCAATTTCATAGGATAGAGCACCTCCTTTCTTTGACTTTCCTGTCACCGAAATTCCAATCACTCACCATGTGCCCTCTTCATCCAACGTTCCACAACATACCACGATCCAAAGGTCCAGATCAATTCTCGGGATTTCACATATCACAAGTTCCCACACCATGTTTCGTTGACTCATCCAATGTGTAGGTCAACGAAATTCTAGTTGCTTTCCATGTGTCCTTCTTGAAGATGGACGGTCCTCCTGCTTTCGGGATTTTGTAGGCCCGATTCATCTTTTACATGAAGACCGTGCTCCTTCTTATGGATCTAACGACGGTTGGTATTCAGGCTCAGATCTGATGCCTGAGATCTATTTTCTTCTACTGTGCGCTCCTCCTATCTAAATTCAAATATGACGGTCATTGGGAATTCTGAATGGGATCCAGCGATCACTGTTGCTCTTCATTGTTGATCTTTCCATTGTCATTCCATTATCATTGCACTATCTATCATGCCGATCTTCGCCATCAATGACAAACATGCATACTCTACCTCTATCTGAAAACATGCCAACAATCTCCCCCTTTGGCATTGATGGCAACCCCTTGAAAAACATGCAACTATACCACTGTAGAATCCTTGAAATTACTACCACTGTAGCATCCTTGAAATTACCATACTTTCTCCCCCTTTGACATCAATGTCAAAGAAGACACACACTCCCCCTGAGCTATTACGATACATACTCCCTCTGTCAACTATGAGCAGATTAGAAATACAACAAATATTCAATAAGTAATCCCCCTGACCAGGTGAACAAATTAGACGAAATAAGTTATAACCCCCAACTTTTGATGAAGATATCCAAAAGGAGTCGCTGCTAATGGTTTAGTAAAGATATCAACTATATGTTCTGTGGAAGGAATATAATTCAGTTGAACGACTCTGTTTGTAACTTGTTCTCTGCAAAAATGGTATTTTATTGGGATATGCTTAGTCTTGGAGTGAAGAAAAAGATTCTTGGAGACACTAATGGCACTGGTGTTATCACATGGAATTGTAATCGAAACAATATAGTTTACCTTCGAATCTGCAAGAGTTTGAATCATCCACAAAATATGAGTGCAGCAAGTAGCAGCAGCAATGTACTCTGCTTCTGTAGTTGATAAGGAAATACATCCATGCTTCTTACTAATCCATGCTACCAACGAGTCACCCAGGAAGAAGGCACCTCCACTGGTGCTCTTTCTCTCATCCACACAATTTGCCCAATCTACATCTAAATAAGAAGTTAACTGAAAATTCTGATTTCTAGGATACCACAGACCATAAGTCATTGTTCCCTTCAAGTATTTGAATATCCTTATGACAACTACCAAGTGACTTTGTTTAGGAGCTGACTGATAACGACCTACCATTCCAACAACTTGCATTATATCAGGATGGGATGTTGTGATGTACAGAAGACTGACTATCATTGATCGGTATGTCCTTTGATCAACATCGGGTGAAATGTCATCTTTACTGAGCTTGCAACCAACCACCATAGGTGTACTAACAGGAGAAGAATCTTCCATCTGAAATTTCTTCAACATCTCTTTCAAATATTTTTCT
>ML785155.1:226001-258172 GCA_009831015.1 Picea engelmannii
AAAGTCCTGACCTTCAACTTGTGCATACCCTTTATAGACCAATCTAGCTTTATTTCTAACAACTTGTCCTTTTTCATTCATTTTATTTTTGAACACCCACTTGGAACCTATTACATTCTTGTCTTCAGGTCTAGGAACAAGCTTCCAAGTATTGTTCTTCTCAATCTGATCAAGCTCTTCATTCATATCTCTAATCTAATCATCATGCTTGTTGGCTTCATAATTTTTTTTAGGTTCAGTCATAGATAAAAAGGCAACATGAGATTGTTATGAGTCTTTAATCAATTTACTTCTTGTTTGAACTCCTTTATTTATATCTCCAATTATCTTATTTTCAGGATGATTCTTTCTAACAGTTCTAAGAGGTGAGTTTGTTTCTTTCTTCTAATTTATGTCAGCCTGAGTATTTGTATCTTCATCTGATTCAGATTCTTCTCTTTCTGATCGTTGGACCTGTTCATCTTCATCTTCAACTATATCTTTTGTGCTTGGTTCAACACTGCTTACATTTCTCACCGAGATTTCTTCATCAACTTTTATGTCTATACAATCAACTAGTTTATGCAACCTTTTATTGTAACATCTGTACCCTTTACTGTTTGTAGCATAACCCAAGAAGATACCTTCATCAACCCTGTCATCATATTTGCCAATATTTTCATCATTATTCTTAATATAACATTTACTCCCAAAGACTTTAAAATGCTTGATTGAAGCAGGTCTTCCAAACCCTAGTTCATAAGGAGTATTGGCATTGTGTGGTCTGAGATGTGCTTTGTTAAGGATATGAAAAGATGTATGAATTGCTTCCACGCAATATGTCTGAGGTATGTTCCTTTCATTCATCATTGATCTTTCCATTTGATGTACTAATCTATTATGCCTCTCAACAACTCCAATTTGCTGTGGAGTCCTTGGAATTGTGTACTCTCTTTTGATTCCATGTTTATCACAAAACTCTTTGAAGTTCCATGAGATAAATTCTCCTCCTCTATCAGGCCTTATTTCTTTCAATCTTTTTCCTATTTGATTCTCAGTTAGAGCCTTAAACACTTTGATTTTTTCAAATGCTTCAGATTTTTCCTTCAAAAAGGCAACTCATGTTAGTCTAGAATAATCATCAATAATCAACATAAAATAATTTTCTTTTCATGTACCTTGTTTCCTTGATGGTCCACATAAATCCATATGTACAAACTGGAGAGGTTTTTCTATTGAAGGAATTTTTTAAATTTGAACTGTGTCCGAGTAAGCTTTCCTATCTAGCATGGTTTACAAACATAATCATATGGCTTTGATATCTTTGGAAGATCCTTTACTGCCCCACTATTTTTGAGCTTTATTATATGATAAAAATTTAAGTGTCCAAGTCTCCTATGCCATAGCCAACTTTCATCATACTTGCTTAAGTGGCATTCTTCTTTTTCTTCTTTTAACACATAGACATTGTTTTATGTTCTTATCCCTTTTGCAACTAGCTGTCCTGAATTCATAGATTTTATTCTACAATCTTTAGAGGTAAAAACGAATTCACATCCTCGGTCACAGACTTGACTAACACTAAGAATATTATGTTTCATACCTTCTACAAACAACAGATCTTGAGATTTCCCTTTGCCATTACTCAAACTTACCATTCCTTTACCTTTTATTTTTCCTGGTGCATCATTTCCAAAAGTTACATTCTCTGATTTGCTTTCACTTAGAGTTAGAAACTTACTTTTGTCTCCATTCATATGTTTGGAACATCCACTGTCAATATACCAGGGATTCTTTTGTCTTTGGGCTGATAACACTAGTCTACACTTGTCATCTTCTTTCTTCTTCCAAATCTTGAAATTTTCAGCAGTAGGATTCAAATCTGGCTTAAAATTCCTTATGCGACAATCTGCAGCTTTATGTCCATAGTTATGACATATGTAACATTCTGGTTCACTGAATAACAGATCATAACGATTGTTATGCTCATAACTGTTGTTATGTTTCACCTGTGTCCTTCCTCCATCCATCACATGATTTATAGTATGTGGTCGTTTGTTTCTTGGTTTTCTCAATCTTTGTTGTGGAAGATAATTATTCCTTGAGTATCTTGATTTCAAATATCTAGATCTTAAAGAACAATTTACAGCTTTGTGACCAAAGTTAGAACAAAAAAAAACAATAACCATAGAAAAAACCTTTGTACCTGAAAAAAGGTTGTAGTCGATTTCTTCCATGCTGATGATATCTTTGATTAGAAAATGTGTTTGTGTTATTTCTTTGATCTACATATTCGATTATGGTATTTTTTCTTTCATTCCTTCTTGGTGGTTGATTTTCTTTCTTTGTTTCTGCAGAGTGATTGTTGTCAATGATTGTAGATTTGACAAACTTGATGGGTTATGTATTACTTGGATGATCACTACTTGATCCTTCTTCATAGCCCAAGCCAGCTTTCAACTTTGGATTCCTTTGTTGATTTAGAATGGAAGTTAATTCTTCTGAGGCTTCACAATCTGAGGAAGATTTTGGTGATACAATCCCTTAAACTTCTCCATTTCTTTTCTGGTTTTTACTATCTCTTCTTATAAGGCTTCACACCTCACTTTCTTCTTTGACAAATGTTGTTTCAATATGTCTTCTATTTTCTTTGCCTCTTCTAACTCCACTTTTAGTAGAGAAAAGTTTTCATCAGGTTTTTCACCATTCATTTTAAACTGCTTCAACAACTATTTTTGTTTTCTCTTCTTACATCTGAGTCTGTCAATTTCTTCCAAATAACTTATTAATTCAGCTTCCATATCCACCAAAACTTCTTCATCATCCATTTCACCTCTTGTGTGTTCATCATCAAAATATCCCATAGCCATAAGCATAAAATCATTCACTTTGTTTTCACATGATGAATCACTATCTATGTCTTCTGAGGAATTGTCATTGCTTGCACACAAACTTTTATTTTTACTATATTTCTTGAATTTGTACTTCTTTTCATCATCAGAGTTCTGGTCCTTTTTCTAGTGGGGACACTTAGATGCAAAATGACCTATCTTACCACAGTTAAAACATTTGAAGGGAATCTTTCCTTGATATTTTTCTGATCCTTTCTTTAACCTTCTCACAAATTTTGCCTCAATATCATCTAAATCTGAATCAGCATTCTTGTCTGCTTTAAAAGATGCTTCTCTAGTAATCGATTTATCTTTGTTGATTCTCATTTCATATGAAGTTAGAGTTCCTAGGAATTGATCAATGGACATAGTTTTAAGATCATTTAGTTCTTCTATTGCAGAGACTTTTGGATTAAATTTATCAGGCAGAGATCTTAAAATCTTTTGAACTAAAAATGATTCTTCAATCTTCTCACCAAGACCCTTCATGGCATTCACAAGTTCTTCAACTCTTAAAAAATACTTTCTAACTGTTTCATCTTCATTCATCTTTAGTTGTTCAAACTTCAACCCATATGTTTGGAGTTTGGCATCTTTTACTTTCTCATTTCCTTCATAACTATTAATAAGTTTATCCCACATAGCTTTAGCAGTTTCAATATGCATCACCTTTACAAACTCAGCTTCAGCAAGTCCATTCAAGATAGCATTCATTCCCTTAGCATTAAAACTAAATTCTAACTTATCATCCTTGGAGCCAACACAACAGGATTTGTATATCCAGTCTCTACTACATCCCAAACATCAACACCTAAGGCCATTAGGTATGTTCTCATTCTAACCTTCCAAAAGGAAACATTTGTTCCATCAAACATAGGAGGCTTACTAGCTGAATTCGCTTCATGACTTGTCATGTTTAATCTTACAGATCTACCTTTAAATAAAAGGAACCCACTCTGATACCAATTGTTGAAATTACTAAGAAAACTTAGAGGGGGGTTGAATCAGTTGTTACTGTTCTTAAACAATTTTAAGTCTATTAAACCATTTTTAATCTTTCATCAAGTGACCATCAATATTATACATCATATGAACAACATAAATAATGAGCATCAATCACACATAAGATATACATAGAGACAAATTTTCATGAGGAAACCCATAAAGGGAGAAAACCTCTTCTTCTTCGAAATGATAGGCAGTCTTTTAAGTTCTGTACATCATCTATGTTTTAGCACCAACTCAAAGTGAGGCTACTACCTCTGTTTTACATGCTCCAACTTGTTGAGAGCACCAACTCTCTAGTTTCTGTAGCACCGACTAGAAGGAAGCACCAACTCCCTGAGTGTTCCAACACCGACTGAATGGAAGCACCTACTTCCACTTATACAAGCACCAACTTGCATACATAAAACTCTGTATTTTCCCAAGCACCACCCTGCCACCCTGTTTTCTAGCCACAACTAGATGGAAGCTACAACTCCCAATATTCAAGAACCAACTCGAATATCAGAGGACCACAGTCCTTTCGAGAACCACCCTAGCTCCCTGATTATAAGTAAAATGATTGAATAACCAACAAATCAGATGTTTCAATTCTTACCACTTCTCTTATGTCCTGCAATTATTCTATGCTTCTATCTGTTCTACAATTATGCTCTGCTTCAAGTTGTTCTGCAATTCTGCAATTATTCTATGCTTCTATCTGTTCTGCAATTCTTCTTTGCTTCAAGTTGTTCTGCAATTCTTCTCTTTCTTCTGTGTATTCAACATCTGTTACTCATATATGAGTTTTATCTCACACTGTGCATATTGTCGGTCTCACACTACGCATATTGTCGGTCTCACAGTGCGCATACTGTAATTTTCCCTTTCTTACAGTTCAACTCATTTTTCATTCAGAACAACCAACAATTCACAGTCACTCCGTCTTTATTTTATGCACTTCACACAACTTTAGTTACACCTCGAATACCTAGGACAACAACGCTTCAACCACTCAATTGCCAATCGTCCAAGAACCATGATTCAGTTCTGCTAACTAAATCGTAACTAAACAGTTAATCGTAAAGATCAACAGTAGCCCTTCGATCAGGTGCTCAAATAACCAACACCATTGTATTAAATCTGTAGTGTCTTGTGTTTATCCCATATGCCCACTGGCTGTGACCATGGGCCTAATCAATATGTGTTTCACATTTCGCATTTCGGCAATCCTGTGTCGAAGGGTCTCGACGCTCCAAGTTGCAATCTCCGAAATGGAGCTTAGCTCCCCTAGCTCCTCCCTCTCACGTGACCACTGACAGTGACCACAAGATGCGCCAAAAGGTGCTTTGTGATTTTGCATTTCAACATTCTTGTTGTGAGTTTCCTTGAAACCTCCAACTCCTAGTATCTGAAACTCCAAAATGGAGTCAGATCAACGGTCCACAATCTTGATGATTCGACAGTCCAGATCTTTTCGTGATCTCACATATCGCGATTCCTATGACGAAGGGTCTTGACACTCCAAGTTGTGATCCCCGAAATGGTTCTTAGAAATTAGCTCCTTCCCTTAAGCCTTCGACGATGTGACCTTGTCTATGACCACGGGCCAGACCTTATCACAATTTCGCATATCACGAGTTGCAAGGTTAGAGAATTTCCTTCCTTTGAATTTCTAGTCAGCGAAAAGTTAATCCCTTGCCACATGCCCCTCTTGGATCAATGGTCAAGATATTATCATGATTTCACAACTTCATGGCCCTTCGTCATTCCCAATCAATGGTCCACGATCTCCCTTTGATCAATGACTCATATTAAGTCGTGGTTTCTCATTTCATGATTTCATAGGATATAGCACCTCCTTTCTTTGACTTTCCAGTCAACAAAATGCCAATCGCTCACCATGTGCCCTTTGTATCCAATGTTCCACAACATACCTCGATCCAAAGGTCCAGATCAATTCTCAGGATTTCGCATATCACAAGTTCCCACACCATGTTCTGTTGACTCATCCAATGTGTAGGTCAGCAAAATTCTAGTCGCTTGCCACGTGTCCTTCTTGAAGATGGACGGTCCTCCTTATTTTGGGATTTTGTAGGCCCGCTTCATCTTGCACGTGAAGACTGTGCTCCTTCTGATGGATCCAACGATGGTCGATCTTCGGGCTCAGATTTGATGCCTGAGATCTATTTTCTTCTACTGTGCGCTCCTCCTATCTGAATTCAGATCTGAAGGTCATCAGGAATTATGAATGGGATCCAACGATCATTGTTTCTCTTCACTATTGATCTTTCCATTGTCATGCCATTATCGCTCCGCTACTGATCATGCTGATCTTCACCATCAATGACAAACACACATACTCTGCCTCTGTCTAAAAACATGCCAACAGTTTTTAGCATTTAAAATTTGGCACACTATTTTTCACTTGCTCACACACAAAGCCACTCCTCACTCACATAATTTCCATCTTGAATTGTGAAGGTTGAATTAGGTTTTCTCCAAAGGAATTCTGAAACGTCCCACTATTTCTTGAGAAATTATCCACACCCACTTAATTCAAACAAGATTGGTTCACACCCCTAATCTCTCAACTCACCACATCGAAATTTTTTCTAAAAACTCACTAAGCTTTCCTCCATAGGAGGTGCCAAAAGAAATTTTTTATTCTAGGTAGTATCTCGGGGGTAGGAATCCAAATAACCCCTCGTTATCTGGTTCTCACATTTTCAAACATTAGAAATTGACAAATAGGGAACTTTCAAATCCTCCAAGTCAAGTGTTCCTACACCATAAGGAAGGGAGATGCCTGTGAAGGGTTGAAGGTTGAGGTCTGGTTCTTCAATGTGTCCCCCCTTGAGTCACCCAACTCTCGGAAGGGATCCAGCCCTTGGCCCATTTTATAGGCCAAAAATCTAAATGTTGCACTATTGACCGAGGTACCTAGTGACCAAATTTAGGACATCTACCCAAGTGGCAATTGTGGGCTGCAATTGCACCTTGATCAGATTTTGTGTGGCTATTGGGAAATATCGCCAACTCTTTCGGGATATGCACCCTTTACCCCTCATTATAACTAATTATTTCATCCTTCACTAGTTCCTCTTCCGGTGGCTTCAGACTCCACTCTAGAGTGCTCTTGGAAGGTCCAGTTCTATTTTGAGAGGAAGGATGATACATCTTTTAGGACATGAGCATTTGTTTTATTTTTCCCCCATGTGGAAAAAATCCACCTACCTAGATGGTTTCTTATTTACAGTTGATTTATGTATGATGCTCATTTGATTACATGCAATTGCGAGTTATATTATCTTGTGAAGGTCCAAAATTATACAAATATCTTGTTCATTTATTTCTCTTATCACCATTTGCACACATTCACTTTTCTAGTCAGACATCATAAGGGACCCACAGAATCCTTGTCGTTCCAGATGCTGGCAAAACCTCCCTCCTATCCTAGGAGGAGTCCCTAGTCTTGCCAACTCATCGACTCAACCATCTCACACCCTCATGAGTGGTACTATTTTGGGATCAATTTTACTTGGTTCCACCTTTCTTGGGTCCAATTCCTAAGCCCATCCATCCACTATTTCTCCTTTACAAGGAGGTGGGGGAAAAACTTATTCTCAAGGGAGAAGTACAACCCCACCAAATCCCTCTTAAGGGTCCGGTCCACTACCTGCTCACACAGTGGCTGTAACTAATCCTCCACCAAATCCCCCTATGCCATACTTGGAGTCTCTCAAGATTCCTGATTTTACCAAACACACAAATGATCCCACCCTACATAACCCCACATCGCCCAATATGCCAACCAAACTACCTTAATATATTCCAAAATTTGAAGGAAAACCGGGGGAAGATCCCGCCAACCATGTTATGACCTTCCACTTATGGTGCTCTTCAAATAAAATCATGGATGATTCCATCCGCTTAAGGTTATTTCAAAGAACACTCACTGGTCCATAAGCCAAATGGTATGTGGACGAAAAATCAGGGTCCCATGTGACTTTTGAATACTTGGCCAAAGCCTTTTTGTCCTTTTTTCAACTACCAGCTCGTCATGACACTGGTTTAGAACTGCTCTCCGAGTGCAAACAAACCTTAGCTATGCATATTTTAGACCACATCCATGAATGGCACTGATGACGTAGTTTGTGTAAATAAAAAACCACCAAAGAACAATGCCTCAATCGGTTTCTAAAATCACTTGTCTCTATACTTGCCAAAGATGTAGTATCCACTTTTCCTCAGTGAGAAGAGGAAGCCATCAGAAAGGCCCAACAATTCAACCTTATCTATGTTCAGTCATGTTACTAATACACAGTGTTACCTGATACACTCAGACCTGTATCATTTGGCCAGGACAAACCTGGGATGTCCCACACTGCGGATGGGTTGACTGGTACCATGACACTTCACAACCCTTATATCCAACCACCACCCATGTATGGTGCACCTAAATATCCACAACCATATGGAGGGACATATTATTACCCTCCACCCCCTTACCAACATCGATATCCTCTTTCTCCCCCCCATCCCATGAGTGGACCCTCGTCGACACCCATGATGCGTCCGACCTCTCAACCAAGTTCGGGTTCAACTTCTAACTCAACATATAACTTGGGTACTAGTGAAAGTGCTTCACCTTCCTATGCTCCCTATGGATCATTTCCACAAAACAATCTATACTTTCCATTTCCTAGTCCCCCACAACCAATTGCTACTCCACATAGACAACCACATGTCGGTGTTAACTTTGTTCAACCCTCTCCCATTCAATAGCTTCATACTTTTGAACAGTTGAATACAACAAATCCAGCCCATCAGTCGAATAATTCCAAGAATAAAGGAAAAAAATGAAAAAATAATAACCTAGGACCAAGAGGAAATAACTCCCAACAAAACCAACCCACTGGGGGCAACCAAAATCAAGGAAACCAGAACCCCCAAGGGGAAAATAACAAAATATTCCAAGGGAAGAACCACAACAACAATCTCAGGAAAAAATTCCCTTGTGATCTTTGTGGTGAGTATGTACATTATACTCACCATTGTCCCCAAGTTTCTGACTTCAAAAAAATGAAAGAATCCATGAATGCGCCACGTCCTCTAGCATCGCCTGCCCCTCAGCAGGCCCCACAACAATAATTGCAGCAACCACACCCGACCGTGTTGCAAAACCCTATTCCACACCAAGGTGTGATGAATACCCAACAGGAGGTACACCCTGCCCCAACACAAAAGGGACAGTATCAAAACCAAGGGCCCATCCACCGTAGAAATCTGGTTGATTGCAATATCCTCCTCAATAGCGAAGAAGAGATTATTTTGCAAACGCGTGGTCGTCAATATGGTGCACCCATTGAATATAATCCAACCACCTCATAAACAGCTCCAGCGATAGATGGAAAACCCTTTATGATTACATGCCCTAATACTGAACCTACCATTCATATACCTTGCATTCCATTGTGATGAAATGTCAATAACCCTCAAGCTAGGGAAGCTCACAATTACAGTCTGGTTGATGACTTAGTATAGTCTCTTGCAGCCATGTCCACATCGGAGGTCCTCCAAACCTATCCAATTCAGCGAAAATCCTTACTTTCCACCTTGGGGGAAGTCGACCCAACTGATACTAGACTCATCACATTTGATCTAGATAGCGGAGAACCACACCTCCCCACTCTGGTAGCTTCCCAGATACCAGTAAATATTTGGAACATCACAGCTCATCAGTGTATCATCGATGAAGGTGCATCCACATGCATCAAGTCCAAAATTGTATGGAACAAACTTGGCTCCCCTGATCTAGTACCATTTGCCATCACCTTAAGATCCTATGATGGTTAACCATGCTCCTCTGAATGTTTCTTCCAAAATGTCCCTTTCTAACTTGGGGGAAAAACCCTCATCATCGACATTGAAGTTATCGATGCCTCGCTCAATTACAATATCTTGTTTGGACATAGATACATGTACACTATGAAGGAAATAGCCTCTTATGTGTTTCGAACGATGATGTTCCCCCACAATGGGAAAATTGTCACCATCGACCAAATTACACATCATGAGCCTAACCACTCTGCCAACATCGATAACATATTGTCTGTTGTCCGTATTAGCTCAAATGCTTATTCACTCATTGACATGGCCCCCAAAATTTTCAAGGACCCATCCTTGTTGGGGGCATACCATGGAGCACCAACTCTCATACACCCTTAAGAAAAAGTGTGTGTTGTATCTTCTAATGGAACCAACACCGGAGACACCATTCCTCCCATTGAGGCCTCTCCACACCTCAAAATTCCACCAGTTGAAGAAATGTTACCTCAGGAATTCCTTGAGAACCCTACTGCACCACTTATCCCAGATTCCCCCTCCCTCCAGGGGAAAATCTTGGTTTGGGAGAAAATCCCTCAAGTCATTACTCAAATTTCCTTCTTCTACCCCCCACCTAGAGTTCAATAATTTCAGGTAACCGTGACACTTACCCTTCCCAACATGGTACTTTCCATCCCTGTATGGTATCTACACTCATTTGCGATGGTTCCTCAAACATATCTCCCTCCTCATCCAGAGGGAATCCCGATGAAAATTCCAGTACAGGTTCCGACCACACCACCCTCACCCCCAACTTCTAGCACCACTTCCACTACTGGGGGTAGATGGAAGAAGAAAGAGCCCACAACTCCACTTCTTCCCTGAGTTCAACCTCCTTGCGCACTATGCGAAAGTGAGGGACATCGCACTAATAGATGTCCTCATCTTCCTGAGTTACACAATATGATCTAACTCCCTCGAGCAACCACATCGCTTGCTGCCTCACCAAGCACATCTAGTGATACTACAACATCCTCCACTACAGGTAGTAAAGGGATACGCACCAAATTCACTTGTGCCATTTGTTCAAAATATGGCCACTACACTCATCATTGCCTAGCTCTACCTCAGTTTCTCTAGACGCTAGCTGCAATATGCCAAACCTTTCAACAAGAGCCCTCTCTGCCACCAATTTATGGTACTTATGTCACTAACATTCGTTATGTCTCTTCCTTATTCCCTGAACATATGATATTCCCTTGCACTCTATGTGACTCACTTTCTCACTTCACATGGTGTCCTTTGATTGTTTCACACCGAGGTCGTCAGTTAACCCCTAAAACTATCCTTGTACGACCATCTGTACCCCCCTAACTCAAATATACGCAACTCACACTATGCAAGAGGATGGGACCACTAACCTGACTCTTGAAACTCCCAGATCGGTTGACTCGAGCTCCCGTAATCTCCAAATATCCTCCAAATTCTCTCGTCAAATCAATATAGAGATGGGTACAAATCAGGTGGCATTGTGGGCCCAATAGCCATATATACTCCCTTTTTCCAAACTTCCACACTCAGTTACAGGATCCTAGAGCCTTTGTTTCTTGATCCATTCTCAACCAAAAGATCATGGTTCTGCCATATACATAGTCACAATCCTCGGGTCATCATCTGAACTTGGCCCCGGGGGATCATTTTTCTCACGTCACGTATAGGTACGCATGCTTATGTTCAAAATTGTCAGATAGTTGTTATATGTTTTTTATCATCAGATATTGTTCACATCGATTATTTGGTTTTTATGTGGGAAGGTACTTGGTCATCACAAACGACGTATCCCCGTCAGGTATATTTTCAACACTAGCATGCAATTATTCCCTTTGAAAATCAATTGCATCTCCCAGTCACACGTTTCGGCTTATACCTTTAGGGTCATTACATTCGACTCTGCAGTACCATCACCTCTGCTGCATTTTGGTACTTCCACCTGGTAGCACTCTCCCCCACATGAGTTGTCCGATTCATATTTCCCCTTGGAAACTTGAAACTAATGATGCTTTCACCCCCTTGGGATGGGAGTCCCCATACTCTTATGCACTTCCGAGAATAATCCACATACTTCTTCTCATCATATTTCTATCTTTCCCAATGGGCTCCAAGGTTATCTCATCTCGGTTCTATTGACTGCACCTTCACAATATCATTAGCCCTCCATCTCATCCACCATCAGTTTTCACATTTGCATATTTCCCTCCATTCATTTACCACATACATAAAACTACTCATGGCCCCCCCACCCTCCAACAATTCTCTTCACAACTTGCGCCCTCACAGGCCAATCCATCTCGCACTGGGCAACCCGTTTCTGTATTTGTACACTCATCCCAAATTATTCTTTATTTATTTGGTAATTGTAAAAAGCCTTTGTTTCCATCATTTACTTAGATTTTTTTCATCACCCTTGATGACCTTCTTTTCTTGGCACTGCAACCCATGTTGGCCTTGGTTGGGGCATCCACCTCCTTTTTTCATTCTGACATCATTCACGAACCCCGAGTATCCCAAAACCCATGTACTCCTGATCTCTGAGTTTGTCCACTTGGTCAATCCCCTGGCACAGTTTAACCCCATATTTAGTCGTTCCCCCTGACACTAGATACAGTTTTACGGTTGCTACCAATCCTCCTTCAAAATTCCGCAACCAAGGGAAGTATTGAGTCTCACCACATCTTGACTTCGTCCATGTTACCTATCAATACTTGATCTCATCTCCATGGATTTCACGAAGCCCTTTCTTCTCGGAGTCATGTCTCCCTTTCTGTCGACATCAACACAGTTTCTAGAAGGGTGACAATATCTTGACTCTCATTACCTTTACAATGAGGAGTCTCGGACGAGACATAGAGAATCATCATTTCTCTTTGATTTCGTTGATCCCAATAACATTCGACTTCAACAAAATATCATGTTACGATGGGTCTTACTATGTGACTATTGTATTTTTTTTATACCAGCCAAAGACCTCTGAATTTGTTAGGCCATCAATGCCTATGGGTCATCGACACTTCTTACAGGCGTCCTTGCCTCATTTAAGAGATCACCATTCATAATTTTCATCTACCGTTATCAACCGCCCCAGAGGGAACTGTATTTATCTACATCAACATACATCTTCAGTTATTGTCTTACATTTTGGGCTACATGACAAAAGCATGGGGCATGCCCACCTCATTTGTATACAACTTTTCGTTTTTCTCCCCAGAGAAAGGTTTGGGTCCCACATTTTCCGCTCTACGTCCAACGGATCTCTCTTGTATTTCCTCTCAACACTCTTCATTACAATGACACTCTCAGTAGAAGAAACATTGATGTATTTCGGCTATACGTATGCTCCTATCCTCACACATCAGGGGGCATCTGTTATCACTGAAATTTCATACGCAACATTGCACGCAAATGGTTAGAAACATACAACAATGCCAACAACAATTATTTCACCTACAACACTAAAATGCATTTCAAAAAGAAAAAAACTATACAATTGGGAAAAAATTGACATGCACAAAATCGCTAAAGGAAGCGTGCACACAGTGCGTGGGCCAACAAAGCCTTGAGAGTGCACAATGCACCAAATGCGCGACTGTGTATGAGAAAATCCGCGCACTCTTGTGAATGACACATTTATGGTTCTTTTTGCCCCCCCCCAACCACTTATGGACCAGCTCCCATCCTGATTTGACCTCCATATCTGAGAGAAATCCAAATAGGGGGTTGGTCAAGGACAAAGGCTGCCCTAAAAGGCCCCTTGTTCACACCAAGAACCAATTGTATTTTTACTTGAAGAAATGATATAAATGACATGGGTGCACTAAGAAACCAATATCTTCATAAGTATTGTTATATTGCCTCAATTTTCCTTTGAGAATCCTCTTTTCTCCTTGGAGCATTCAAGCATCATTGAAATTGGACATTCCACTCACCTCTTGAGGGAATAGGCATTGATTTTCTTCATCATTTTCCATTTTTCTTCCATTGTAAGAAGAGCTCTCCATTAGGGAACTCAAGATCCCTCCCAAGGAGGAAGAGGGGACCCATAAGTCCTCATTTTTCTCTACGGTGTTTTTCCAACTAATATAGTTATCCATTGGTGGCATTATCTTGGTCATTGGTTGATTGTTTATGGTTATAAAGTTTCTTATGCATTCTAGTTTTTATTTTCTTAGTTGTTTTAGTTTGTTTATTTTTTTATTACATGTTTTTGGCTTGTTTAACCCACCAACGAACTTCTATCTTGTCTAGCAGGCCCAACTAGGCATGCAAGTGCCATTCTTTTGCTCACCCAAGTGACTAAACGAGCACAACAATGTATATGGAATAGTGTGTTTCATTTGGATGCCCTATGTAGTGTAGTAAATAGTAAAATTATTCTTCACATATACGTCTCCATTATTTGTTCTTAACTTTTGAATTTGATGTCTAGATTGCTTTTCTACAAGGGCCTTGTAGGCCAAAAACCCGTCAAAAACTTCGCTCTTAAGTTTTAAGAAGCAAACCTAAGTACGTCTGGAAAAGTCATCAATGAAATTTAAGAAATACTTGCAGCCAAAAAAATAAGGAGAATAAAGTGGACCACACAAATCATTGTGAACATAATGCAAAGGGCCCGAGGTGTGCCAAGAGGCACGTTTGTCAAAACTATCCCGATGATGTTTTCCAAGAACACAACTGGCACAAACACCATCTCTGCATGAAACAAGAGGAAGAACAACCACCATCTGTTAATTACATAGGTGTTGCAATGAGTGATAGTTTAGATTACCAAACCACTCATGCCAAATTTTTCTCAAGTCATCGCTATGAGCAACAAAAATTGATGAAAAAGATGATGACCCAAAGTTGTCAAACTTGTACAACCTGGCAATATCATCAGCAATTCCAATTGCAAGAACATGCTTAGGATATTTTAGATCCTTGATTACAACTTGGTGAGGTGAAAACTCTATGGTTTTACCTTCACCTGAATGAGTGATTTGATATGCTGATAGAAGGGTACAAGAAAGACTTGGAACACATAATACATCATTGAAATGACCATTTTCTACTTGAACTGTTCCACATCCTTCAACACTAAGAGATCTATCATCACCAACAAATATTTTCTTGGTGCTGCATTCATTTAGAGAAGAAAATATATCTCTATCCTTAGCCATATGATAAGATGCTCCAGAATCAATAAGTCACTCATCAAAAGAAGAAGTAGAAGTTGTATTGAAGGATAAACCAAAAGCAGAAAGTGCATGTCCATGAGAAGAAGAAGAAGAATTAGAATCAATACTGATGTTTTGATTCTTCATCACTACTTCTAAAGCTACCATCTTCTTGAAACATTTGGACTCATCATGACCACATTTATCACAAAAGATTCAATGTATGTCATTCTTCTTACTTTTATATTTTTCTCCTTTGCCACCATTAGGAGGAGAAGTTGTCTGGGTGGATTTGGGATCCTTATATTGCTTGTTGTTGTGGAGAGGGTGTTGCGATGACTAAGGATTTGTTGGAGGTACCTTCAATGTTGATCACTCCATGTTTTACAAGCTTATCTTTCTCTCTAATCAAAGCATCAAAAAAGTTCTCAAGACTAGGTTTTTTATAAGTTGTTTCTATAGTGGGAAAACCCCCCTATGGACTACACTAGGGTTCAACATGTAGGCAGATATAACATTCTAAAAGTATCCTACTTTTCTAACTACCCTGAATTCATACATGAAATACAAAGTGAAAAGATCATGTAACTTTACCTTTTACTTTGCATCAGGTGTTGATCCTCTCGCGCTTGATAGCTTTGCTGACTGCAAGCCTCTTCCTAAGGCTGACCTGCATTCAAAAACAGATAAACATGAAACTAAAAACATGCATCTCATATATAAATCATGGGTTAGATGTTATAATAAAGCATAAATCAAATACAAATATTTGACACATCATATTTCGGGACAGGAAAAGTATTTCTTTTATTGATATCACAATGTTTACTTACAACAAGGTCGACGACTGCTCCACGAACCTGGTCTGGGGTCCTCTTCACCGAGCTCCAAGTGTACCTCCACGTATCTTTCACCTCTCACACTTCTTCTAGGGAAATGGAATAGGCTTATGATGGAGGGAAAAGGGAAAAATGGTAAATTCTAAGGCAAATCTCACAAGGTGGCTGCAAATTCTTGGGGCAAGGAGGGGATGTGAAACAGGCATAGTTTCACTGTTCTTATGCTTGTATTAGGAATGAGAACCCAACACCTCCTTTTATATGACAAAAGTATGGTTATTTGGTTGGGTGACGGGGTATAGGTGGTGGATTAGTTGGGAAACTACCCAATAGCCCGCAATCTCAACGAATTCCTTGCAACGTTTTAATTTTTGCAACTTTTGCAAGTATACGTGGGTTGTAATGGTGCAGCTAGTGTATGTACATGGGCTGTAGTGGTGTAGAGAGCATGTGTACATGGGAATTAGTGGTATAGGGTGCATTCATCTTCAAAAATAATGTTTTTAAGAAGAGCTTCTCAGTGATGGCTTGGAAAAAAAAGAAAGTAAGAGGGCCAAATGCTAGGTATGCGTGTATGGATAAATATAGGGTTATAACAGATGCCCCCTAATGTGTGAGGTCATAAGAGAATATGATGGCAAAAATACATTACAAAATCTTCACTAATGTATGAAGTGAGTGAGCCCGGGACCAGAGTTCGGGAGGTGCCATCTGCAAAGAATAACAATTGTCTCTCTGAGGCAAGCATACCCATGCTCGAGATGAAATAAATCATGGTTTCCAATAAAATACACTGCATATCCATGTCATATAACTATATAAAGTGTAGTTGTGAGCAATACATAGTGGATCTACATCTCAAAATCAAATATATACATGTATAGTATCCATCTTCAAGAAGCAAATGATGCCTGATGGAGATGAGGCCTTCAGAGATCAAGCAACAACTTCAAGATATTCAAAACTTAGGTAGGAGTGTAATGTGAGTGTATGACTTCACTACCCAGAGGTCTTCGATGGCTTGTTGGGAACAAACAAGAGGATCTCGGTGATCGGGTAGAGAACTTCATTGATTTTGAACAAGGACTTGATTGGACTTTGGGATGGTCCGGCATGGAGTCAAGAGACAAACTGTAGAAAGGACGACTCAGGCTGGGTAAAAATTCCCTTGGACAAAAGCATGAAAGATGATCAGACTCAAGCAGCATGACATTGACATAAGTTCATGATGCAGGAGGCAACACAAACTCTCCATGTGTTTGGAAGGATAACCAAACGGAGGAGGACACAACTCTATGTAGCGATAACAACTTCCTAAGGTCATACTATATCCCAATTCTTGATGAACAAGCAAAAGGATGTGCTTTGTCTAAGGGCGACTCATTGTGCTGCCAAAAAAGAATATATATTTCCCATCCTCTTTTTGGGGTATTTTTTATTTTTTTGTCTTTTTCAATATTTTTAAAGAGCTTGAAAAAGAATAAAATAATGCTACGTTATAAAGGAGGAATGCATGTCGCAAGCATACTAGTTCCAAGTGCAAGGAACACACTAATGCTCATAGAAAGGAGACATGTGCATGAAAAGGACACTTGGGGAAAAATGGTTCAAGCTGTCAGGTCACAGAGGAAAAGTGCTACAAGGATTGCGTATAAGGCATGCTTCAAAGGTTTAGTTGAGAGAAACATGGAGCTGACATTAGGCCAAAGACGCAGAGATGCAAATGCCATTAGAAGGACACGATGAAACCCCCTTCAATTTATTTTTCATGAGCCCAGAGAAGGTAAGATCAATGGTTTTTTCATGTTTAGAGAGTCTGAAAAAATGTAAAAGAAGACTCCACTGGGGTACCTTTTTCGAAAATAGTCTAGTTGGTTCAAAAAAGGGGTAAACTAGCACCAAAAATACGTATATTCAGAACCATTTTAAGGAGTGTGACACAGACAAGATCACTCAACAATCTTCTCAATTTTAAGGAGTCTGAAAAGAGCTTAACTATGGACTTCGTATGGTGTGTTCTTCTAGACCAATTTAACGAGTGTGAAGGAACAACGTCACTCAACAATCTTTTCAATTTTAGGGAGTCTAAAAAGAGATTAACTATGGACTCCGTATAATATGTTCTTCTGGACCAATTAATGAGTGTGAAGGAACAAGGTCACTCGACAATCTTTTCAATTTTAGGGAGTCTGAAAAGAGATTAACTATGGACTCCGTATAGTATGTTCTTTTGGACCAATTAACGAGTGTGAAGTTGTAAGGTCACTCGACGATCTTTTCAATTTTAGGGAATCTGAAAAGAGCTTAACTATGGACTTTGTGGGGGTTCCTTTTTCGTAAATTTAGTCCCTCAAGCCTAAAAAAGGGTTAAACTTATACCTGATAATACTCTTCTAGTGAACCGAAGTTCCTAGAGTATACCTTTATTTGTAAAATTGACCATTCGGACCGAAAAAGGGGTAAACTATCGTCGTACAGACGTGCCTTCAAGTTTTAGTTTGGCCAGCGTGAAGGAAAACAATATCGCTCAACAATATTGTCATGTTTAGCAAGTTTGAAAAGGGCTTAAATAAGACTCATTTTTGGGAGTCCCGAGGGTGAGGCCAAGAGAGATGACACATCATATGTATGAGGCTCAATCTCGTAATCATGATAGGACTAAAAGGAATCTCGATCCTAAAGTCATTAATGACGGCATGGACGCCAAAATGCAACCAGGATCTACCTAGGACATCCATGTAGAGGTAGGCTCTACCACCTCACCAAGACACTTCTAAAGCAACAATGATGGTTTCGTACCGCAGTTTGGTGGGATCGATCCTATGGAAAAGAAAAAAAGGCAACGAGATGCAGAAAGTGGAGGTGGAATCCTAACTTAAATGCAAAAAGTTGGAAAAATGACTTTTACCAAAGGACCTTTAAAAGTGACCCATCTCCCCAAAAATGACCAAACCTAAAATCAAAGTGCGTCATAACATCCAATAAGAAACTCAAGAATCACACTAAATGATTTTCAAGCCAGAAAAAATGACAAAAGGGTTAAAAAAAGTGGCAAAAAAGGCCAAAAAAATATATAAATGGAAGCTCACAACTCATTTTCACCATTGCAAATTGAGAATTAACCAAAAAGCGAAAAATACCCATTTTCTAAAAGAGTTGATTATGGGAGCTTCAGATGATGAAACTAACTTCTGCTCAGACCAAGTAAGTACAAACCAACTCCCCTTGCATTTCCATACTTTGTGTATGCGCTTATTTTAGTTTTTGGGGGGCGCGCCCTCCTAAAAAAGGGAGGTCCTACGTGTACGCAGATTGTCTAAGGACAACCCACGTATGCCCACAAGAAGAAAAGAATCTGCCCACGTGCATACGTGACTATGTCCAAGACAGCTCGCGTACACCCTCAATAACATAGACAAAATGAAAATGCAAGAGCTAACTCTCCCCTTGAACTGGTCATGTGACAGGATGTATGTCCATTAGAGAGAGACAGAGCATGAGGATATTGATATCTTGGTCGATGATGACCCTGCTGCTATCGTCGCATTAAAACAATGTGGGTTATGGAAGCTCTACCGGCGTCCACTCATGAGGGCACAACCCAGGCTGTTGAATTCCTTGGTGGATTATTGGCATCCTGATGCTGAGGCGTTTATGCTCGAGGGATAGTCGTTGACTCCAACGACTGAAGACATATACTTCTTGACTAGCCTCTCGAGGAGAGGGGAACCAGTCGAATTGTGTTCATTTCCCCTTGGTCCCCACAACATCAACGAGTTTATTGAAATGCATTGCGAGGCCGGCACTAAGAAAGTAGGTTCTCAGGTGCCAATCCACAAGATCACCAACCTATCACTGAAGGTGATGGTTTTTCTCATTGGGAAGATCACTGGATCTGCAGCCTTACATTAGGCCTCTCGGGTGCACATGTATTGTGCGGTGTAATGCTTAAATTCAGGAGTGTTCAATTGGATCATGACCATTATTGATTGCATTAAGAGGTAGCTCACAGAGTGTCGAGGGTGGAGTAACAAAAACTTTGGGTTTGGTACCGTTTTGTGCTCTTTATTCTTTGAGAGGGTACCCATCCTTAGTCTGCGAGAGACACTATGGGGGCATGTGGTCTCCTTCCCAACAATGTGTATATGGGAGAAATTATTGCTGCAAAAGGGGGAAGGAAGGACCATAGAGGCCTTCGACGACACATTTGTCAACTGGTGGGCATGGTAGATTCCGGAAATAGGGGACTACCCCTACACTAGAATAAATTTCTCCAGGGGCCCAGACATGTCCATACCTCCTAGAGAGGAGCGAGGAGAGATAGGTACATTTGTTTAAAAATTTATTTAATTTTTAGTTTATTTTTATATATATCATTTTTATGTGTACCGGAGTATCTAACAACTATGTATCTGTTATGTAGAGATGTGGGACCAGTGCATCCAACATACTTATTGAGGAGCAGACGATGTCCTTGACTAGATGTAGTATCAGTAGCAGCCATTGGACCAGCAGCAGCAGTAGGGGGACCTCCAGCCAGAGAGGCTGAGAGAGTTTTGAGATGGGTGGAGCGGAACATCACTACGCTCACTCATGCAGTTACCATGGTCGAGATCAAGGATCTCCCGCCATCGATGCAGCCTCACGTAGTTGGGGTGCCATGGACCTGGGTCCAACTCTTCTGGCATTTGGAAAACACTATCGTTCATTATGGTAGGGCCAACAGAAACCATGCTTAGCTAGGATGGACCACTTACGTGTCAAGGGCACTCTTTTGTATATTTTTGAGGGCATAAGCCCCGTGATGTATACCAAACATATATTTTTGAGGCGTTCACGCCCACTGATGTACTCTGACACTTTTTGATATATATATATAGACACATATTTATGTCTTATGGATCACATTTTTTACAAATGTATGTACATGTGTATGTGTGTGAAATATTCTAATCTAATACTTGATTATCTAGAGTATCTCTCATTTGATTTAATCTCCTAGGAACATGGATATACGTAATGTAATCAAAGAAATGTTCTAAGAGACGTACCCTTCGGTGTAAAGTAGGATCATAAAAGCGGTAAACCCCATTTAACTAGGACACAACCAGTTGTGCATCTAAGTAGACCCGGATGTGAGAGATACCATGCGACAGAGCGTCATGAAGCAACTCTATCACTGCACTATACTCGACGACACTGTTTGTGGCGTCACCTAAACAACTACCTCCAAAATATAGAAACTGGCCTTGAGGCGTGAAAATCACCCAAGCTGCGGAAGCAAGCCTCCGAGTGTGTCGGCTAGCGTCGTTTGCGAATCCAACGAACACCTCTGATTCATTTGACATCTGCCATAGTGAAAAATATGACATCAATAACGACACGTCCATAAAACCAAAAGACAAAAACTAATTGTATAATAACTATACATATGTACAAGAAGTCACCCAAGGAGACCAACCTACGAGTAATACTTCTTGAGGTAGAGCCCATTACTAGGCTCCGCCAAAGGATTTCTCTCAAAGTCAACCAAACGATAAGTGCCCTTATTTAAGACTTCCTTCACAATAAAAGGTACAAACCACATGGGTTTGAACTTTCCTTCCCCCATGGGATCCTTATCTTGGTTGTAGACTAGGACAAGTTCACCTTCGGAGAAAATGTGAGGACAAATAGACCGATCATATTGAAACTTGACTCGTTGCTTCTGAGCCTCGTTAGCCAAGGGTGCATTACATCATTTATCATTGAGTTGCTCGAGATTTAATAAGCGTTCCTCAAGCGATGAAGTGTCTAGAAATAACTATACTTCCAACTTTATAGATGGGATCTGGCACTCTATTGGCAAGACTGCTTCTAGTCCGTAAATGAGTTGAAAAGGTGAGAAATCAGTGGCAGTCTTCACAAATGTTTGATAGGCCCATAATGTCAAGTATAACATCGAATGCCAATTTGACTTGGCAGAATTGATCGTTTGTTGTAGAATAGTCTTGAGGGACTTATTCATAGCCTCTACCTAACCATTCACTTGTGGGTAGTAGGGTGATGAATTCTCTTGTCTCAACCCAAGCTTTGATGTTAACTCAAACATCATTTTTTTCTGAAAGTGACTGCCATGGCCAGTGACAATCTCCTTCGGGATGACGAACCTTGCTATTATTTGATTGAAAATAAAGAGAGTTGATGTCTCACCATAATTATTGAATGTTGGCATAACTTCGACCCACTTTGTGAAGTAGTCTACTTCTATGATGATATAATGATGCACCCTAGATGAAGCCAGGTGGCATGTAGTAAAATCAATCCCCCACTTGGTGAAGGGACCAATAGTAATGACAAGAAACATGGGAGCGGGATGTGACCTCATCTTCCGAGAGAAGATATGACATGGGTGGCACTTCTTGACTGATTCAACGCAATCCTTTATTAACTTCATCCAAAAATAACCTTCTTTTAGAATCTTTTGGGTTGTTTCCAACCCAGACAAATGAACACCACATGCTCTAGTGTGGAAGTTGTTAATAACGAGTTCCGCTTCTTCGTGAATGAGGCACCAGTGAAGGATGCAATCTACACCTCAATGATACAAAGTGTCATCAAGTATGAGATAGTTTTGTTCCTGATGGCATATAAATCGATGCTCATCGCAAGAAGTAGAGGTGGGGAACTTCAAAGTCTAGAGATAGACTAGTATATTTCCAAACCTGGGGTCTGAAGATGCGATCAGAAAGAGATCTCATTTAATAGGATATTCTTCGGGCATAACATCACCTGACTCGACCGGAAGTTCCGAGATGAGTTCCACAAAGATGAGTGAATTTTTGGATTTTGTGGAAACAAAATCCAAGTCAAATTCTTGGAGGATAATGATCCATCTACTGATATTTCCGTCGATGATGCATCGTGTCAACACGTATTGAAACAGATTCACAACGACAACGATGATGGTCTTATGAAGCAGAATATAATGATGGAACCGCTGGATAACATGTATTGCTGCAAATGCAAGCTTCTCAACATGGGAGTAGTTGCGTTCCGGTCCAACCATGCCTCATCTCAGATAATAAATCACATGCTCTTCGAGCAGATCCTCTTCTTGAACCAAGACCATACCGGTAGTCGACTCTGCGAAGGCCAAGTACAATAAGAAATATTTATTATAATTGGGAGGTCAGAGCAAAGGGGAAGCCGCGAGGGAACGTTTCAATGCTTTGAAAGAGTGCTAAGCGGCTTCGTCCCAATAGAAAGGGACTCCATTTTTCAGTAAACGCATGAACCCTTTGGTGATATCGGCATAGTTTGCGATAAAATGCCAAAGAAAGTTTGTTTTACCCTATAAGATTTGAAGTTGAGGTACTGTTCATGGGGGAGGAAACTTAACTATCGCCTCATCCTTCAGAGGATCAACCATGATCCCAGTTGTCGAAGCTATGAAACCTAGAAGACGACCCGACGTCATGCAGAAACTACACTTGTTTGGATTCAAGTGAATCTGATAGTAGCAACATTGTTCAAAGATTAGTCGGAGGTGTGAAAGATGATCAACTCTCTTATGAGACTGTGATGTTAAATCATCGAGATAAGCCTCGACTATATGTCTAAGGTCGTGGAAATAAAAAGACATGGCACGCTAAAAAGTGGCTCCAACATTCTTCAGGCCAAACGACATCTTCCGATAAGCAAATGTACCCAATGGAAAGATAAAATCTATTTTATGCTAGTCTTCGGGCTTAATCTATATCTGGTTGTATCCCGAAAAACCATCCATGAAAGAAAATACCTCCTAGCCTGGGTATTCATCGATAATCTAATCAATGAATTGGGTGGGGAAATTATCCTTTGGGCAGGCCTTATTCAAATCATAGAATTCCATACACATGCAAATCATACCCTACGTTTTGTTGACCGAAACGAGATTTGACACCCATTGCGTCAACTGGACGGGGTAGATGAAACTGACTTTGAGAAGTTTCTCTACTTTAGCCTTAATAGCTTCCACTTTTTGAGGATTCACTGGATGAATCTTGTGTTAGACTGATTTGGCATCAGGATAAGTCGTTATTTCATGCTTGAAGATTCTTGGATCAATGTATGGCATTTATTCATAAGACCAGGAAAAAATGTCTCAAAATTACTTAAATAAATATGTATAGATCTGAATCTCCTCGGGGGAGCAGTCCGCTCCGATGAAGACATTCTCCACGACACTAGGGGTTCTGTAGATGTCAATAGGTATCATTTCGGTGATAGTTTCCATGCTACCCTCAGCATAAACTGTGTGCGTAGCCATAGGATTAAAAATACAAGATTTACCTCCAGTCATAGTCAACACGAATTCACCTTCCTCTATTCTTATTAACTCTGGGAGAAAATATTATCTGTGATGGATATCATCCCAGGGTTTGTCTAGACCAGTCATTCCCTCTAAAATAGGCTCATCAGAGGGCAAGACAAAGTCTAAAGAATCTGTATTGGTGAGGGAACCTTGAATCCAAATAGGCTCGAGAACTGGATCTAACTCCTGTGCGGGACTCGGATCAAGGTCGACCAAATCTTAATGGATAATATTATATGCCACTTCTTCCACAGACAAAGGCACGGACATGCCAAGATTTCCTGTCCCTTCCATCAAAGATGATGGGGAAAGAAGAGACCACAGATCGGTAAAGTAAGTCGTACAGAACGATGACACTTGAAATATTTTAGCCCTAGGCTGGTCGGGGACAACTAATATCATCTTGACATCACTAGAAAGAGGTAGGTAATCAAAAGTACCCATCAAAGGTGGGCACAAACCAACCCCCACGTTGATGACATTGGGTTGAGGGTTATCAATCATGCCTGGAGAAGGAAAATTGATCAATGGTTACGATTCGACCCTCGTGTGGAAACAACAAGACCCAAAAAAATGTGGCAACCACTGCATTCATTGCATATTTCCAAATCCTTCCTAATAGTAGGTTGTAGTCGAGGGGAACATCGACCACTTCAACTTCTACGGAAATGATCTTCCCTCCTAACTGCATGGGGAAAGAAGGGATGATTCCATGTGGTCTAAAAGAATGACCGTCAAAAGAAGTAAGCAGAGTAGGTGACGAAGACAAAACGGGTTGGCCAATGGCCTTCCAACATGTCAACGACATCATGCAAGTCTAGGCACCCTCATCAACCACTGTATGAAAAATATTTCAAGTAAAATATTTCGTGAGGTGAGCCACTACTATCTGGAACACAACATGGTAAGGGAGACAAAGTTTCAAGTTGGTCGTATAAAGCATGATCATTCTTGGATTACAGGTATCGGTACATCCTAAGGAAACTAATGGAGCCTTTCTCTATGAAGGGAAGCTCTGGAGGACCTCCAAAGCAAACATCACGCAAGGGGTTTGTGACAAATCCTCCACCATAGAGTAATTCTGGGCGGCCCTCATGTTTGGATTATGCAAAGCTTTCTTGAACTCCCCTTTCAAGATACATGTCATTTTTTCGCCCATCATCTTCTCAATATGGAGAGGAACAGACGAGTTTATGGCTTCCTTACACTTTTCAACAGTTTCTGGCATTTCGTAATTGTGTGCCCTAGTTGCTATGTAAGCATCACCTTTCATCATATAAACTTTCACGGCCGAGGGATTACTAGAATATGGAGGGGGTCCCTGACTGCCCCCATCCGCTCTCAAAGAGGCTTGAGTCAAAAGTTTCCCATGTGAAAATGTGTTCGTTAACACATTAGGTTGTTGTTGCGCCAATAACTTCTAGGCCTCCAAAAGCTGAGGGAACAAGTGAGTCATATGGTCTTCCGTGCAAAGGTTACACAGATACTTAGACTTTCGTTTCTCTGTGTTTCCCCCTCCAACATTGTTGGTGGGTTTCTTATCCTCCTTACCCTTCTTGTTTCATTGTTTTTTATTTCAACTGCACACTATGTACATCTGACATTTGGGTAGGGGGAGCAAATGAACTAGAGGTTTGGCTGACCACTATCTGTTGTATTGACAATTGTTGCAATTGATTTTACAACTGATCAGTGGGATTTGCTTGTGCTGAACCAACTATACCATCAACATGTGGTCCAAACTTGTGTCTGGCCTTGTCAAGGATGGAACGTGGTGCATCTGGAAAAACCTCATAGAGTAAACCAGACTGAGATTATATCAGTTCAAGTTGTTGAGCTCTCATTATTGGCTCTTCCTTGGAAGACACTCCCGACATTGCAACGTACTTGGATAACTGAGGTACCAAAGACTTAAGGAACTACTCCAGTAGGAAATATGGTGGGACCGATACTTTTATCAAACTCTTTCGATGCAATCATTCTCGGATGTGATCCAATATATGATCGGCCTTTGTTTGCTCAAAGTTGGCCAGCAATTCGGTGTCGACATCGTATCTCACAGGTAGTTGGAAATGGTTTAGGAAAACCATTTCCAAATCGCTAAAGCAAGAGTAGCTTGAGCGGTCGAGCTCTATGTACCATTTCCTGACACCTCTAATGAGGGTGCGTTGAAATAGATGCAACTATACGGAGTCGTCTCACTAAGAGTTTGATTAGCACCATAGGTGAATAGTGGTCATGTGATCACCTGGATCTTCGTTAGGCTTACTTTCAAACTTTGCAATGTCCGAGGGAAAAATCGTCAACATGGGAGGCCAGCGTGGATCATGACAAATTGGGTCATTTAACAATCTTGACAAGTCTGGAAAATGTAACTTTGCCAAAAACAATAGTTTGGATTGTTGACTATGTACAGGAAGAAAGAAGCCTAGAGTTTGACTGGCACTAGGTTGCCAGGAAAAGTTGGGTTGTTGACCGAGGTATTGGTAGACACCATGGAGTTGGCCAAAAAATGAATACTACATTTCTTGGGACATCATCAACTGATTCCTATAGTTGGACATTGAGGGTTGGGCGAGGATTGCTCCCTGCATTGTGTTCCAAAGATTATGGAAATAGTTTCCCCCTGTCGATCCGACAGGCATAGGTACTGAGCCTTGCCCAGGGTTCCATTGGCCATGGAAGGGGTTTCCCCTGGTCATAATCCCTGACGAGGGAACTGATCCTTTCCATGGATTCCAGATTCCTTGTAAGGAGAAGACTCTTGTGTTTTCCCCCTGTGTAGTAATAGAACCTTGCACATGATTTTTTTTTCCAAAACCAGGGTTGCCCCCAGCTGAGACGACAGCTGACAAGAAAGAATTATTACCAAACGTACCAAACAAAGAGAACAACATAGAACCCACGGGTGTGGTGTAGGAAGAAGGTCCTAGACTGCCTACTCCGAACAAGTTGTAGTTCATGTTCGACCCGACGGGTTGTTGGGGAGCACCATCAAGCGACGGGGACGAAGGAGGTATACGACCCCCACCATAAGGGAAAGCGATATAGGGGGCTGAAGTGCCCCCCATGGACCCTTGCAAAGGAGTGTTTGAGCTCCCTTCCCCTAGACCCATGGTATGTAGGGTGGAGTAGGTGAGGACAAAGTTCATATCAAAGTTGAGCATCCTACATGAAAACGGAGGACTTGTCACACTATGTGTGAACGGTGCAGTGATCGCCGCCATAGAAGGAATCAAACTAATGCCCGAAGTAGAGGTGGTCGAGACCATAATGGTATAGACCGACGAAGGTGAGTTAGGAGGCAGAATGCCCCCAGTGGTGGTATTCATTGAGGGAGTGTGAGCACTCCCTAACGATGTAGCAACATTTGCTTCCATAGCTACTCTCAAAACTATCTGACACTCATGATGCGTTACCCTTTGGGGGGGAACTTGTATCAAAAGTGGCACCGACAAGTCAGTGATTAGAGGGCTAAATGGTCTGATATCTTCCTCTCCAAGGTCATCAATAGTCAGTTCCTCCGGATTCAAATGTTCTCCTCTCGAGGATGGCTCCGACACAGTTTCCTATAGCCCGATCGCCTCAAATGACCCTTGCTGGTCAAGTTTTTGTCATAACGGTGGCGACGGTGGCTCCAATATAACCGACGGAAGGCCCTAAATCCTTCATGACTGACGAAGCTCTTGATCTTTCACTTTGTGAGAATATATATGACACAATAAGGCTTTTACTAATGTTCACAATCAAGCACACACTAGAAAAGTTATTACAAGATAAATCAAGAAAACGCTATCTAGTTGGAAGAACAGTTACGCCAGCCAACACTAGAGCAACTTACCGGTGCAAGTGAAACTCGAACACGGAAGCACCCTCTGGGTATACTCTACGAAGTGTGGCCTGACGTATGCCCTAGGTACCCTGATATAGACCCGCAGTCACCTGTGTAAGTCACTAGAGTAAAGGAAACTAAGTTTCGAGCTCATGAACAATCACCAGGGGGGTACATTCGACAGTCGGGTGGACCGCAATCAGTAGGGTATCAAGCCCGAAACTTATCGAGGGTATCAAAATAAAGTGTTCCAAAAGATTGATTAGATTGGAGATCCATGAAGCTCCATAGGCAAATGCAACCGATAGTATCCCATGACAAGTCCTCTATATGCGTTCCCCACTACGCTTGGTCCAACTTTGGAGGGGTTATCTCCACTACCTTTATGCACACAACCTCATGTTTATCCCCTATGTTAGAGGGGGGTCACGGATAAATTTCACATTTACTGGACTTTTTACACTCCCTAGATCTGACTCCAATGTTTGTTTTTAGCCTTGAAGAGTTTCCTCTCCAACCTAATTCAAGGCTCTAGCCTAGACTAGTTGATTGACCCTACAAACATAAAGTCTAGTTGATTTTAATTAGCGTTTATTTTAAATGTCTTGTTTAAACTCAAGGAAATGGAAATGAAACTAGTGATGTGTTTTGAGAGACGAAAAAGAGGAGAAGTAAACGAAACTGAAAACAAAATTACTTCTAGTTAACCATAAAGATTTGCAACTAACTGTTTAACCAACTTTTCACAACTAACTTTTTCTAAGATCTTTTAAAGGAAAACCTAAAACAAAATTTCACTCAACTACGAGCTACTTAATGTTCTAAGCAATCATGAAAGAACTTAAGAAAATAACTCTTTTTCCTAACAAGCAAAATAACCAACCCAACTACTTACCAAACTAAGAAATGAAAACTTTTTCTATCTTTTTTTTATGCTTCAAACAAGAAACTTAAAATAAATTATTTTTCTTTTTATTTAAAGCAAGCGAAAGGGGAAAAAGTGGAAAACAAGACAAGACTGAAAATTGACCTCTGGCCCATTGTGGATCACAGGGAGTCACTGAAGACACCAAATAGGCTGATCAACAAACTCAAAGACTTTCCTAAAACCCTTTCGATGTAAACACAAGATATATTAAAAAAGATGAGTAAACTGACATCCAACCCAGGCTTCGACTGTAAAAACTAGAGAGACTGCACTTAATCAAGAAATCCTGAGAAGTAAACTTTAAGAGGTTGACTTCCTCTTCTAAAAAAAAATAATTCTTGACACAGGTACGCAAATGATACTTCACCATCTTACGTATGTACACAGGCTATCTAAAAGCAGGGCGCGTATGTACGCGTGCTGACCTACAACAGGCCACGTACACCTTTGTACTTATTGAAAAAAATAAGTAAACATATAAACTGACAGGGCAGGGAGAACATGTATGGTACTAATAGGTAGCAAGAATCCCTTAAAGACTCAACAAACTCACAAAGAAAATCAAAAGGTATAAAGCCAATCAAACACCCCAAAAATCCCCTAAAACCCTAGAGGCTTCCCTAGTATGGTCGCCAGTTCTTCTATAGTGGGAAAACCCCCCTATGGACTACACTAGGGTTCAACATGTAGGAATATCTAACTATCTAAAAGTATCCTACTTTTCTAACTACCCTGAATTCATACATGAAAGACAAAGTGAAAAGATCAGGTAACTTTACCTCTTACTCTATGTCCAGTGTCAATCCTCTCGTGCTTGATAGGTCTGCTGACTACAAGCCTCCTCCCAAGGTCGACCTGCATTCACAAATAGATAAACAGGAAACTACAAACATGCATCTCATATATAAATCATGGGTTAGATGTTAGAATAAATCATAAATCAAATACAAATATTTGACACATCATATTTCAGGACAAGAAAAGTATTTATTTTATTGATATCACAATGTTTACTTACAACAAGGTCGACAACTGCTCCACGAACCTGGTCCGGGCTCCTCTTCACCGAGCTCCAAGTGCACCTCCACGTATCTTTCTCCTCTCACACTTCTTCTAGGGAAATGGAATAGGCTTATGATGGAGGAAAAAAGGCAAAATGGGAAATTCTGAGGAAAATCTCACAAGGTGGCTACAAATTCTTGGGGCAAGGAGGGGATGTAAAACGGGCAGAGTTTCATTGTTCTTATGGTTGGCTTAGGAATGAGACCCCGACACCTCCTTTTATATGACAAAAGGATGTTTATTCGGTTGGGTGACGAGCTATAGGCGGTGGATCAGTTGGGAAACTACCCAATAGCCCGTAATCTCAACGAATTCCTTGCAACTTTTGCAAGTATACGCGGGCTGTAATGGTGCAGCTAGCGTACATACGTGGGCTGTAGTGGTGTAGTGAGTGTGTGTACATGGGAAGTAGTGGTCCAAGGCGCATACATATTCAAAAATAGTGCTTTTAAGAAGAGCTGCTCAGTGATGGCTTGGAAAAAAAACAAGAGGGCCAAATACCAGGTATGCATGTATGGAGCAATTTAGGGTTATAACAATTGTCCCTAGAGCCTCTTGCATGGCATAAAAAGTAGATACAAACGAAGAATATGCACTACCTAGATTATAAAGAATAAAATAGATACAACAATATTCTTTTATCTTTATGTTACATTCTTCACATAAAGTTCTGAGTGTTTTAAACTTAGATAGATAGTCTTCAATGCAAGAAAAATAATTTGGACTTAAGGTCAGTGATTTATTTTCTAACTGTTGTGCTCAAATAATATTGGGTTTACCAAACACAGATTCAATTGTGTCCCAAGCTTCTTTGAGTTGATCAATTGATTGAAGGTGGAACCTTAAATCATGAGAGATGGACATTCTGATTAATCCACGTGCTTCGTCATTCCTATTATCCCATTTGACTTTCTTATCAGCGTCAGTGGGTGTTGTTTCATTTCCCAAGGTAATCTGGTACAAGCCATTACTTCTCAATAAATCATCCATATGAGATTTCCATTGGAAGTAGTTGGTGCTGGTAAGCAAGAGATTACTTGTAGAACCCATATTAAATATGCAGATAATGTGGATTTAAAAACTAGAACTGATGATCTGGATGGATATATCTCGAAAAGTTAGGCGGTTTAAAAAAAACGACACTGAAAACGGAATTCAGATGTGAGAGTTATGCCCTTTTTAAAAAAGGCATAAACAATAACCAAATGACCACATGGTGGTGTAAGTTGCTTTATGAAGTGACCCACTTTTATAAAGAGAAGTGGGGATCACTTTTACAATGAAGTTACTTTATAAAATAAAAGCTGCATGCAAAATAAATAACTCTAAAATAAAATATTAAAGATACTTATAGTGATTCACTTTTATACTTGAAGTGAATTACACTTTACAATTTTAGCATGAACTTTTTCAAAAAAAGTAACAAAAGAGAGACTTGAACTCAAGACCTCTTACTTAATAAGGCAACTTTTAAGAAAATGGTGTAGAAAAACATGTTGTATTATTTAGCAAGATGATTTTTGTTTTTGTTGTTGACAACCTTGGAGAGCGTGGTCAAAAAACTCTTTTCACAAAAGAAAATTTTTTTGCTTCTCGATGACAACAAGGGTTAGATCTTGGTTAGCTTACCTAGAAGATGCACTTTTTCCTATCTGTTTATGATTTTCTGAGATCACACAGGGCATGTGGAAAATAGAATATGCAGATCTAAAAGAGTAGCAACCTGGAAATAAATAATATAAAAATGAAATAAAACCAAAATAATACTCTGCAAAAATTAAAAAAAATGCATATTCAAGATTTATACCTCCAGATCTGACTGAAATGGTCATATCTTGGGAAAACGAAAAGCTTTTCGAGTGAAACGAAAAAAGTGTTCCTAATTGAAACGAGTGCTCTAAACGCAAAGAAATAGTCCTCTCAACCCATAAATGTACATAAATGACAAAAAATGGAGATGAGTGTAATGTTCCCACTTTGGGACATCATCACAGGGCAGAGATTTATGATGACCAGAGTAGCCAGATGGATGCTAGAGCAAGTACAAGGGTATTTGAGAGGCATTGTGGGGTCCATCTTGCATTGATGATCATATTCCATCATTATGAGCCATTATGCATAGGTTGGCTTTGGTTTCGTTGCATTCCAAGGATTTCCATGATTTTGACTATTTTGAGCTATAAGTCAATGGAATTCATTGAAGAGGTCATTTTGGGCACATTACTTGGAGGAACCTCTCAGTGTAATAGCTCATTGGAATCGGGAGGAGCAACACTACAGGA
>ML785155.1:258920-280029 GCA_009831015.1 Picea engelmannii
GTGGGGGATTTCAGATCTACAGAGATTGAGAGGGATCTTGGAGATTCGGGCACCTGGGTTGTTCTTACCATCACCCGATCTATCAGTTGGCATATTTCTTAGGGTGATTGGACACTTTTGGCAGCAGGGCCGAGTTATTGAGGTTTTCAGCCTTCTATTGGAGCGTGGCATTCTTCAACTGGAGAGTTTGGCATTCATATCTGCTTGTATTGATCTTCATTTCTTATTCATCCTTTGGAGGCATCTTTTGTATTAGTGGGAGCATTTTGTAGCAGCTCTTATCTATTGTCTATCTTCTTGGCCATCTGTTGAGCATTCCAAATCGACATCTTCATTGTAGCAGGTTTCTCTATTTTATGAATAAAGAAGATTTGAGATGTTTTGGCCTGTCTATCTTATTGCATATGGTTGAGGTATGTTCCATGGTTAACTATTTCTGTTATTTGCTGCATACACACATATAAACACATCTAAACAAATAGATCAACAAACTGTTTGACGAAATACCACAACCAGAAAAAAGTTTAAAAGACACCAAAACAAGTGATGATCCTTGCATAATGGCTTGGGATCATTACAATGGTATCAGAGCTTAAATGCTGCAAACCTGGGGGGTCTTCCATAGGGATAAATGGATAGTTGGAAAGAAGTGGATAAGATAGCCTTTGAGATACCATGGTTGGAGATAATGTATGATGGCCTTAGCAAGGAAACTAAGGCTACAATAACCTTCCTACAATATTCAGCCTTTAGAAATCTCCATTGGAGCAAATGGGATATTTTACAGGGGATGATCATAGCAGGTGAAAAGAAAAAAGAAGAAGCGATATGGTGGGAAGAACAAAGAAACACCACACCTAGTAGGAGCATGTAACCTTGCCACAGTTGCAAGGGGTCATGGGAACTAGATCATAGGTGCAAGGGTAAAGATCAGGAGCACATTATTAAGGCATGTCATGACAGTGAGGGTGTGGTGTGTGAGGATGGAGAGATAGATGTGGATTCAGAGCAGTCGGATGATGACAGTGACTCTTGCACAGAGGCTAGTGATAGTGACTCTACCTCAAAGGATAGTGATGATGACTCTTGCACAGAGGCTAGTGATGCTTGCACGCTTGAGGAGGAGGATGACCCTTGTGTTGTGGATAGGCAGCTGGATGGACAGGACGATAGCCCCAGTGTCTCAGCAGACATGTCACATACCATTGATGACCTTACACCTCAGCAGAGTGGTGACACTAGTGAGGAGTCACACGTGTTAGCACCTAGAGATAATGAGCTTCCTATGGGGGGCATGACACATATAACACCTATTCAGACACCCATGATAGCCACGTCAGATGAGGAGATCAGTGGCACGTCAGGTATGATGGATGAGCCTAGTGTGAGGGATGCACACCATGGACAGGTAGACTCACAGATCCAGGAGGAGGTACAGGACTTACATGTAGTTGACCCCACACATACAGGTCAGTCAAAGGAGATGGAGTCATAGCTATTGGAGAATCTAGTGGTTGAGCAGATGGAAAAAGTTGATAGGTGGATGGAGCACTTACTTCCAGGATCAGATTGCATGGATGAGGATGCACTCTTTGGCAGTCAGGATGATGATAACATGTGTCTAGATACAACTACATGGGATCCAAGCGCAGATGATAGTAGCAGGTTGAGTGCACAGGAGGATACAACTGCTCATACGGGATACAGTGTGAGTCAGGGGGAGATGACATCTAGTGATGGGATGCAGTGGCATACAGGAGTACCTAGTGGCACAGTAGACAGTAGGCAGTTCATCACTTTATCTTCTATAGAGAGTGTTGTTAGTGATGGCACTAGCAGTGAGAGGCATGAGGGGGTACCCCAGCATGGCTATGATCAGGAGTCACACCACTTAGCAGCACAGTTGGGAGTTAGTGAGGCTATGATCAGGGAAGCAACTAGAAATATTGATGACATGCATGCAGTGATGACAGATTACGGTTGGAGAGCATCAGTGGCACAGGGTAGCTCAGATGGAGGATTTTCCATGGATGATTTTCACACTCTCCGGGAGAGAGTGTCTATGATGAGAACTGACTACCAGCAGTTGTTGACAGATAGAGACTAACTACTGGGGATTGGCGAGTTGTATCATAGGGCCCTGAGGGGGCAGGAGTTGGAGGTATACCGACTCACTCGGGAGTTGGAGAGCACTCAAGGATTCTTGAGAGGGACACAGAACACCCTTCAAGAATCAGAGTCTATATCAGATGGGTCTCTTGAGGAGATTCGTCAGAGATCCACTTCATCTGTCTTAGTGGATAGTTAGATGTATCAGTCAGTCACATTGACAAAGGATGTTGATGATCTAGCAGAGGAGCACCAGTCGATGGGGGACACTTCCATTTGTGTCTTGGGAGTGGTTGATCTCCATATAGAGATTGATCCAGCCGTACACCCAAGATCTGTGATGCAGCATGAGTTTGTGGGAGATGACATGAGTATGCTGGAGCATACCGTGATGAGTGATAGCTCACAGAGATATGTCGAGGTGTATGGTGGCATTCAAAGGGGTATAGTGCCTTGCAGGGAGGAGACACACTCAGGGGAGTATGTAGATGTCACTCCTCTGCAGCAGCACATAGTTGTGGGAGATCACCTTCACCATTTCAGAAGTTGCATGATAGATGAGAGATGGAGGTTGGTTGACCAGTAGTCGGAGGGGTTACTTCTAGTTGTACTGGATGGTTGGGACTCGGTGATGACCACAGGAGAGCATCTTTCATGGATACCGATGGACAAGATTCTGGTCGAATCATTGGGATTGACCAAAGCATGTGACACCTCCCAGTCCTATAGTTAGCTGCAGATGTTTCTATTATCTTGTCCTAACACTTTTATCATAGATAGCAGCATGGGGAGGGATAGACCATGGCTGGGGGCATGGAGAGTGAGTAGGCCGAGACTATATGACAAGAGTACTTTTACGGCATACAACAGGTCAGAGGTGGATTGTGTTAGATAGATAGTTGAGACTTGGTGTGTGATGGTGAGCATCATAGACCTGGTGATGACAGATGAGCGCAGTGGGCTTCCGACAGTGATTAGCCTAGCACAGGAGCAGCTAGCGGAGACTGGAAGTGATAAACTTCCAAGTTTTCCATGGGATCAGGGAGTTTACTTGGTTAGCAGGATGTTTCACTACATGACGACCCAGGTGGCACCAGAGAGCCACACACTCCACCTTGGGTTGGTTTGGAGTGGGATGGCAGGTACTTGTCCTATGGGGAGAGACCTTTTCTTCCTCTTGATCATCATGATAGGTCATGGAGACGTTTGGACAGGTACTTCTTCTACAGAGTTATCTATGCCGATACAGTTTCTGGGTAGCAGGTTCGGTGGTCACAGGTATCTCAGCTTGAGGATCCCAGCGAGGAGGATCTTGTATGTATGCAGGGGACAGACAGTCGTGGACATAGTATTGCAGTGTTAGCAGGAGGATCGTCGACAGAGGTTAGCATGGGACCCAGGGATTGCAGGATTGAGCAGGTCATTGACCGATAGGGGAGAGTTGACCATTGCAGGGGAAAGTTATTCTAACTTTCCATTTAGCACAGCGCTTGAGGGTGCCTCAGGGAGATCTTGCAGTAACTCATTCTGGCATCATCATGTGCAATTGATGGAGACCATGTGGATATTGGTAGATATTTGGAGGATGTACTCATTCCAAGATAAGGCCATGGGTCAGGTGCAGGAGGTTCACAGGGTTGATATCTTCCAGGACTGTTCTTCACAGAGTATTGCAGTTCACTTCCTGATATGGAATCTAGGGGGTGGAGTGTGCTATTGTTCATCGTTGGATGGGTTCTACTATGTATCCCACAGGTGGACATGGGATCCTGGTATTTTACTTCGAGGGATTTGGGTATTGCTTGAGGACAAGCAATTTTCTAGCAGGGAGGACTGTAATGTCCCCACTTTGGGACATCATCACAGGGCAGAGATTTATGATGACCAGAGTAGCCAGATGGATGCTAGAGCAAGTACATGGGTATTTGAGAGGCATTATGGGGTCCATATTGCATTGATGATCATATTCCATCATTATGAGCCATTTCACACAGGTTAGCTTTGGTTTCATTGCATTCCGAGGATTTCCATGATTTTGACTATTTTGAGCTATAAGTCAATGGATTTCACTGAAGAGGTCATTTTGGGCACATTACTTGGAGGAACCTCTCAATGTAATAGCTCATTGGAATCGGGAGGAGCAACACTATAGGATGGGATGGCTAGAAGTGACTTTCAGTGGCCAGGGAAGCCACAAGGAGAGATAAGGAGCTTTTCAAAGGTAAAAAGGTTAATTAATTAATCAAAGTGATTTAATTAATTAATTAAATATTAATAAAATGAAAGTCACTTTGGAGGGACAAGGTGAGCCAAAAAGTATAAAGTAAAGGCAAGGGCCTCTTCTCATTGATTCATGTATGTTTATCAGTTTGATATCTGGCTTTAGCTAGTGAGCCCATCTCTTGGGGGTTCTGAGGGTTTTGACTTAACAAACCCTAGAGGATGATTCGATGGTGAAATATTCCACCTAGCTTGTCCCAAGCTTGGTCTCAAAGATGCAATACTCTCCCACACCATTCTAGTCAGATCTACATCAGTGCAAGAGGTTCTACACAGCCACAGGCATAGGAAGAGGAGGAGGGCGCACCATTGGGGGTTTCCAGCAAGGGGGGCGCACCATCTTTGGAGAGAGATTCATTGTAGGAGATTGACAGGGCCATTGAGGATTCTATCACTGGGGTTTTCATTACATGGCCTTGGACATCATATCTAGTGCTTTCTAAGATAGTTTTATGGCTCAGATTATTTCTTGAGCAGTGGGGCGATTTGAAGAGAAGGAGGGTGTTTTTTAGATTCAGATCTAGTCCGTTTGGAGGGGTTACACTCCAGATCTGACCCTGAGACTTCACCTAGTGACTTGAAGTGTTCTGATATATATTTCTAGAGAGTTTCAGAGCATTTGGAGGCCTCCTTCAGCAGGGCCGAATTATCTAGGGCTTCAGTCATCTAGTGGGGTGCACTATTCAGTGGGGGATTTTAGATCTACAGAGATTGAGATGGATCATGGAGATTCGGGCACCTGGGTTGTTCTTACCATCACCCAATCTATCAGTTGGCATATTTCTTAGGGTGATTGGACACTTTTGGCAACAGAGCCGAGTTATTGAGGGTTTCAGCCTTCTATTGGAGCGTGGCATTCTTCAACTGGAGAGTTTGGCATTCTGATCTGCTTGTATTGATCTTCATTTCTTATTCAGCCTTTGGAGGCATCTTTTGTATTAGCGGGAGAATTTTGTAGCAACTCTTATCTATTGTCTATCTTCTTGGCCATCTGTTGAGCATTCCAGATCGACATCTTCATTGTAGCAGGTTTCTCTATTTTATGAATAAAGAAGATTTGATATGTTTTGGCTTGTCTATCTTATTGCATATGGTTGAGGTATGTTCCATGGTTATCTCTTTTTGTTATTTTCTGCATACACACATATAAACACATCTAAACAAATAGATCAACAAACTGTTTGACAAAATACCACAACCAGAAAAAAGTTTAAAAGACACCAAAACAAATGATGATCCTTGCATAATGGCTTGGGATCATTACAATGAGGCAACTCGGATTCACGATCTCGATCTACAACAGGAGAAGTTCTTCAAACAGGCTCTAATACCATGTTCGACAACACAGGTATTCCAACAGAGGAAGAACACCTTTAGTGACCACTCACACAACCAGATCAAAGATCAACACACCGATTTTTTGACGTGGTAAAACCCCTATGGGGAAAAATCCACGACCCCAACCAACATGACCAATTGGAGCAGTTTATTAATGCAAAAGAAAAATATTAAAGAGAGATTTTACAAGAGAGTTTCTCATAATCGATCATCGACAAATGACCCTCCATGCTCTTTAAATATAGATCATGGACCAATCGGGTGTTAAGCCACAGATCAATGTCCATTAAGATCGAGGAGAATATGAATCGTCGGATCACTATATTTCGGGAACATATCATGACCGTTGTATTTCCTAACTACAAATGCATACTAAAGAAACACACTAAGAAACACACTTTTACCTAACGACACACTAGACCAAGTAAATATTAACTAACTCCTAAGTGTGTAAATATCCCAACACTTCTACAATTTGGTGTGGAGAAGCACCATATTACCATTGACTTGATGACGGAACATCAACCCAACCCAGTTAGTAGTTTGGGAGAAAAGTCAAAATCATCACCTACAGGAAAGTTTGTAGTGGATGTTGTCAAAGGCGTTCCGAACTCTAACAATGTGACAAATCCGAGCTATGGGAAGGATGCCAGCTGTCAAGGAAGGTTCGAATGGATTCATAGGAGTTATTTGGACATGAGATACATGTGTTCCATATCCAGATCAAGCAGCATGACATGTTTCAAAGGCATTTATCACAATAAACAGGATCCCAAAAAATAGGAATTTGTTATGTTTTTGTTGGAATCTTTTGTCAGAAACTCCTAAATGGAGGATAATCCCATGTAGCTCCTTGGTTTCGATATCCTTATAATAGAGAGATATCATTCACTATATATGAAGTGTATTTTGAGAAGGAAAGGGTGGGATTCATGATCCAAGAGAGGAGAGAGTTGGAGGAGCAATTTTAGTTGCTCATTTGTAAAGCCCAAGGGCCTATTGTAATTAGCATTTATGCCATTAAACATTCATGAGAGTTGTTTATCATCTTGTCTTATTTGTTTTTCCATTTCTTTTTTTATCTTCTTGATTGAATATATTATAGGTTTTGAGGATCAATGGATGTCTTTGATTAATGGATACCTGAGCAACACAAGATCTGTTGTAGTTGGCATGTTAATCATTTTTTTTGTTCAAGTATTTTTAAATCTATTCTATAGAGATGATCTATATTTAGTAGACATTCTTCTTTTGTTCATTTTACTTTCTTCTAATCATCATCATATAATCTCTTACCATGATATTTACCTTGATTGCCTTCAATTTGCAGAGTGGTTTTTGTTGATACTGAGAGGGGGGTGAATCAGTATCAAGTACAATTTACAAACCTTTTCAAATTATACTTAAACCATTTAATTATATCCAATGAGCAATGAACAATAGTATAAGAGTTACACTAATACACCACAATACACCATCCACAATATATGAGAAATAATCAATAGTTATTGTTCAAGGGATGTAATGACTTCCAAAGGTAGCTAGAGCTTCCAAATGTAAAGGGAGGGATAAACCTCCAAGAGGAAGATACAATCCTCCAATATCAAGAGAAATTTGAACTCTCCATCCTTTCCCCTTCCTTCCACCCAAGAATATATTAGAGATAATAAAACTTTACATTAAATCATGACCATCAACCAACCATCACAGAGAACCTGATAATGCTTCCTAAGACTTCTTCAGTTTCTGAAATTCTTCAATTCTTGGAATACTCTGATCCTGTAGATAATATTTCTCAATTTATTCTCTGAAACTTCTCCAAGCTTCACTCCTTGAATCCTCCCCAAAAATAAGTTATAGAAAGAATGGTATAGTTTATTCAATTCTGGTTTATTCAGGAGAGTGAACTTGTATAGAATTACCCGCGCTCAATATTTAACCTTAGATTATGAAACTCGCACACAAGAAACTAAAGGCCGTACTCTTTCCAATGAAATTGGTACCACTTCATTTGGATTCTCTATTAAGAAGTTATGACTGTTTTACCCAGAACACCTATTTATTGACTAGCTTCAGGACTGGTCAAAAACCCTATCTTCCACAGAGTGTATCTACATAATTATAGAGAATCAAGAGATTAAAATTTTACCATAGGTACCTTGATATGTCTTCTAAATACCATAGCAATTTCACCATATGAATTGTTTTAGAAAACAATTTATAGTGAAAATGGTAAGATGACCTGAAAATAACATACCTTAGAACACATCACCAAAAGACTTCATCCTCCCTTGAAATCTGACTTTCTTTACTTTTGATTTCCTTTGAAATTCAACTTGTGTTTCAAATGAATGGATAATGCTATTTATTTATACCATTTATGTCACCTCCTTTTAACATTAGGGACGACCTAACACTTTCTTATTTTGTAATTCTTTTCTTTAATTATCTTAAGGGCCTACATGTTCTTCCTTCTTCAATTCACTTTGTCATATTCAAAAATTCATTTCTCCTCAACCATGAGGATCCATGTGACATGCCACATACCACTGGAAACAAAATGATGTATACTATCCATCCATGGGTGTTGTATCTGCATGTGCATTCCCCTTCATGTCCAAATACCTTCATCAATCTTACGGTCCAAAACCAATGACTAGGGTTGACATCAATGACAACAACCAATCTTCCAACAATATCCTCCTTTTTCATTGATGGAAACACTCATTCTCCCCCTATCATCATGATCCCAATTTCTCTCTCCCTTTGACATCAATGGAAAATGGTAGGTATTCTTCCCCTGAGTTTAATGGAAAAAGGTAACCTTCTTCTTTAGAGCTGTTAAGAACCAAAAACTGAATACAAAAGCACCACAATAGATATACAAGAACAATATGCAAAATATCCTTTATTACTATCAAACCCTTGAGGTAGAGAAACAATGTACAATGGATCCTATTATGGAAGGGATCCTCTCATGTTCACTTACCTCTTCGATGGGGAATCCTCCTATTGAGATACCGCTCCAAATACAATAATTATCTTCATATACCATTACATTGTTTGAATCCCTTTATATAGTGCTACCATCACTTAAGAACATTCTAGAGGAGGAATCTTCTAGAATTAGAACCTTCTAATAAGTCTTCTTACATTTATTATATCTTAACTACCCATTTATTATATCTAACTACCATAGTGGACCTTATTTAATAATATAGTTGACCCAGTCCACCTTACATTGAATGGCCTCCACTATTATCACTATGAACCCTCTGGGCCCCCAATACTACCTCTCTAGCTACCTAACATTCCATCCCCCTTATGAAAGTGTTGTCCTCAATGCCTGATGTACAACCATATACCAGGGTCCCATGGATAATTGTGGACTATAATGCTAAAGAAGACTGAAGAACCAAGGTCCAATGTAGAAAGGAAAGCCACCTTGTTGAAGTAGTCCAACCGCCATTGTAAACTAGGGTCCCATGTCCAAGTTCTCATGTGAACTCCACACAGAAGATATCGACACCCAATAACCAACTGAAAATGATGCTCCAAATACTGACACCTATCATGTGGATCAAAATAAGAATATACATCCACATAGTCGAAAAGGGTCAAAGATGAATCTGGAAGGGACAATACCATTGTAGAATATGCAGGTTGGATGCTGGAAATCATAAATAGATCCTGATGTGTCACATTGATGTACTCTACGAAGGTGGAGTAGAGTCATCAAATAAAATATGGAGGTGGTTTTCATCCACGAAATGATAACTATCCATATACCAATCATCACAATCGGCCTAAAAATCATACCAAGAATATATTTCTTGAGTATATTCATCCCTGATGTCCGCCATAATAAATCTCTCCTGCATGTTATCCAAAGAATCTTGAACACTATGAAAACTATCATTGCGGCAATCTACAAAGCCATCCAATGTGTCAAATATTGTTCTTTGAATGCTTCAGTAATCTGTAGAATTTCTTTGAGGGTTTGAGAGGAAATATCCATCTGAGCACCCTATGAACTCTTCGGTTCCACAACCATCATGAAAAAACCCAAAAAATAGAACAATAAGTTACGATAGAAAATCGCGGTTTTTTTCTGGAAAAACCCTAAAAAACTGTTGAATTTAAAATCTCATAAATTAACTTCCCGGACTCCGTTTCGGCTGATTTATTTTTTGAAATTGGGTAAAATTGTGAGAGGAAATCAGATCTATAATTTGTTTGGGCAAATTCGTCCTCCAACTACTACACAAATAAAAAAAATCGCACCGTCATCCGCAGAAAAAACCCTGAAAAATTGAAGATTTTAAAACTTCAATATCTTGACTTCCCGAACTCCGTTTCAGACTATTTTGTTTTTCAAATTGGGTGTTTTTCTGAGAGGAACTCAGATATACAACCTATTTATGCAATTTTTTCATATAAATATAAAAAAAAAATCTGGAATGTCACGACCTTCTTTTTTTCTTCTCCGAAAAAAAAAAATCTGCAAAAATAAAAAATATTTGCCCACAATGTCTGCCAAGGAAAGTGCTTTGATAACACTTGTTAAGAACCTGAACATATCTGAAAATATAATCACCACAAATACTGAATACACAATAGATCCATAAGCAAGATATAATAAATCACACTCTATTATTACCAAATCCTTGAGGTAGGGCAACACCGTACAATGGATCCTATTATGGAAGTGATCCTCTCATGTTCACTTGCCTCTTCGAGGGGGAATCCTCCTATTGAGCTACCGCTCCAAATACAATAATTCTCTTCATATACCATTACATTGAATGACCTCCACTATTATCACTATGGACCCTTTGGGCCCCCAATACTACCTCTCTAGCTACCTAACAGGGGTTGCTCCCCCTGAACATGTGGCACTCAATAATACTTCATCCTTATTTTTTATATTTGAGACTTTTTATTCCTTGGAATCCTTTTGTGTGGCTTCTGTCTTTTCTCTCTTCTTCATGTCTAGGATGTATATGTTGTTCAGTATTCTTGTTGAAATTGCAACCAATCTTCCTGAGTTATTTTCTTTGATTTTACATTTTCAGCAGTCAAACGTAAGAGTGTATCATTGATCACAAATTTGACTAACACTGAGTAGATTATGCTTTAGATCTTCAACCAATAGGACTTTTCCTACTTTTACATTTTCACTTCCAAGATTTACAGTTCCTTTTCCAAGTATTTTTGTAGATAAGTCATCTCCAAATGCAACATTTCCACCCTTTTTCTTCAAGCTGACAAATTTTCTTTGATCTCCGGTCATATGAGATGAGCACCCACTGTCTATGAAAAATTCATCTTCTTCTTTGCATTCTTTAGCGACCAATGCTATTCGACAATTTTCATTGTGTGGAATTTCTTTCCTTTTCCATGTTGTAGTTGGTATGAATACATTTGGCATATGATTATCTTCCTTCATCTCTCTGCAATCTCGTGCTTTGTGACCAATATTATTGCACTTGTAACATACAATATTTTGATCCATTAATGGGTCAAATGGATTATAATTTCTGTTGACAGGTCTACGAAAATTTCCATATCTACTATTTTCACCATTCATGTAGCTTACATAGTTATTCCTTTCATTGATTCTACAATTGATTGCCTTGTGTCCAAAATTTCCACAAGTATAACAATGTCCAAGAAAGAAATTTTGATACCTGGGCATAAGTGATCTTCTTTGTGGTGTGGTCCATCTGGGTTCACGATCTATTCTTCTATAGTTTCCTTAATAATGATTTCTTTCATACCCGATGGGAGAGGATCTTCTTGATGTCTCATTCCTTCTGAATTCTAGTCTACTATCTTGTTGTTCAACTTGTTCTGGAGTGTTGGTTTCATCATTTTCAACTTCCTTCTCTTGTTTTGTTGTCTTCAAACTGTCATTGTATCCTAGTCCTGTCTTGTCGTTTGGAGATCTTTGATTGCTAAGGATCTCATCTAATTTTTCAGTTCTTTTTTCGAACTTCTTCAACTTTTCTATTGTCAATAGTAGCTCCCCTTTTGTGTGATCCAATTCTTCTTTCAATTTCTCATAATATTCTAATTGTTCCTTCAAGCTATTAATGGTCTTTTCAAGCTTGTAATTCTCTTTTTCACAACTACTCAATTCACCTTTTAGTATTATATTTGTGTTTCTAAGATTGCTATTTTCAGTTTCAACATGCTTCAACTTTTCAAGGTTCTCATCTTCTTGTTCACTCTTTGCATTGTCTTTGTATCCCCAAAAGGAATCAAGGTTGGTTTCTTCATCTGAATCTTCTTCACAAATTATTTCTTCTTCTTTAGAATTCTTGTGATTATCATCCTGGGTTTCTTGGGTTATGAATAGGACTTCTCCTCCATCATTATCTTCTTCATCACTATCATCTGAGGAGATGTCATTATCCTTGGAGTAGAAGCTGTTTTTATTGTTGAGACTTCTATTTTTATAGTAGCAATTTTCAACAATATGTCCTATTCTACCACAGTTAAAGCATTTGAGAGGAGACTTACCTTTGTATTTTCCACTTCCCTTCTGGAACCTTCTTACGAAGTTTGCTATTTCTTCATCAAAGTCGTTATCCTTGTCTTTTGTCTTCTTTATGGCTTTAAAGGATACTTCATTGTTTGGTTGGTCACTTTCTATACATGTTCTCATTTCATATTCTATAAGTGACCCATGTAATTCATCCATTGTCATTTTGGTCAAGACCCTAGTTTCTTCAATGATGGAGACCTTAGCATCATACTTCAAGAGAAGTGATCTCAACACTTTTTGTACAACCAAGGATTCATTGAGCTCTTCACCTAATCCTCTGATAGCATTAACAACTTCATCAACTCTAAGAAAATAAGTTGCAATATCTTCCTTTTCATTCATCTTCAAATTCTCAAATTCTGCTCTATGTCGTTGAAGCTTGACCTTCTTATCTTTTGAATCACCTTCGTAGATACTCTTGAGTTTGTCCCATACCTCTTTAGCAGTGTTGCAGCCCATCACTTTGCTAGCAATTGTTGGTGCCAATGTTGCTAGAATAACATGTCTGGCTTTTGAATTACAAATCATAAGCTTCTTCTCATTTGGATTGGTTGGAGCATTATTTGAGATTACATATCCATTTACAACTGAGTACCAAATGTCTACTCCCAAAGTTGTTAGGTAATTTTTCACTCTATCACTCCAGTATGCATAATTTCTTCCATCATATTTTTGAATCCCATTTGAAATGTACTCATGGTCATCCATCTCTGCTCAGGATTTTCCTTCCAGTGGTTAAATTGTTCTGAAGGCAACCTGCTCTGATACCTATTGTTGATACTGAGAGGGGAGTGAATCAATATCAAGTACAATTTACAAAACTTTTCAAATTATACTTAAACCATTCAATTATATTCAATGAGCAATGAACAATAGTATAAGAGTTACACTAATACACCACAATACACCATGCACAATGTATAAGAAATAATCAATAGTTATTGTTCAAGGGAAGTAATGACTTCCAAAGTTAGCTACAACTTCCAAATGTAAAGGGAGGGATAAACTTCCAAGAGGAAGATACAATCCTCCAATATCAAGAGAGAGTTTAACTCTCCATCCTTTCCCCTTCCTTCCACCCAAGAATATATGAGAGATAATAAAACTTTACATTAAATCATGACCATCAACCAACCATCACATAGAACCTGATAATGCTTCCTGAGACTTCTTCAATTTCTGAAATTCTTCAATTCTTGGAATACTCTGATCCTGTAAATAATATTTCTCAATTTATTCTTTGAAACTTCTCCAAGTTTCACTCCTTGAATCCTCCCCAAAAAAAAGTTATAGAAAGAATGGTAGACTTTATTGAATTCCGGTTTATTCAGGAGAGTGAACTTGTACAGAATTTCCCGCGCTCAATATTTAACGTCAGATTCTGAAACTCTCCCGTAAGAAACTATAGTTCGTACTATTTCCAATGAAATTGGTCCCACTTCATTTGGATTCTCTATTAAGAAGTTATGTCTATTTTACTCGGAACACATGTTTATTGACTAGCTTCAGGACTGGTCAAAAACCCCATCTTCCACAGAGTGTATCTCCATAATTATAGAGAATGAAGAGATGAAACTTTCACCAGAGGTAACTTGATATGTATTCACAATATCATAGCAATGTCACCATCTAAATATTCTAGAATTTTTTTTATAGTGAAAATGGTAAGATGACCTGAAAATAACATACCTTAGAACACATCACCAAAAGACTTCATCCTCCCTTGAAATCCGACCTTCTTTACTTATGATTTCCTCTGAAATTCGACTTGTGTTTCAAATGAATGTATAATGATATTTATTTATACCATTTATGTCACTTCCTTTTAACATTAGGGCCTACCTGACACTTTCTTATTTTGTAATTTTTTTCTTTAATTATATTCAGGGCCTACATGTTCTTATTTCTTCAATTCACTTTGTCATCTTCAAAAATTCATTTCTCCTCAACCATGAGGATCCACATGACGCACCACATACCACTGGAAACAACATGATGTATACTATCCATCCACGGGTGTTGTATCTACATGTGCATTCTCCTTCATGTCCAAATACCTTCATCAATATTGCGGTCCAAAACCAATGACTAAAGTTGACATCAATGACAACAACCAATCTTCCAACAATTTTGACTCCATGCCCAATGGTAGATCATTAATATATAGTCATATTGTTTCCCTCTTTCTTGTTGATCCATCCAATTTAAATTGATTTAATTTTTCAAATTCAGATGGGTATTACCCTTGTTCTTAAATAATTCTAAGAACAACTTCTAGTGCTAACATTTTTAGCGTCACTGTCGCGGACGAAGTTGAAAATCTTCCCTGGGAGAATGATATTGATTAGATCCAGCTTTAGATGGTGAACTGAAGTCGGACATGTACATACTACAATACTCTTTCACCTGGAGACTCCACAATCTAATACTCCACTGGAGGAAAAATCCTACTAACAGAAAACTGAAAGCATGAAAGGGAAAAGCCATGTATCATCTCATTAGCTTTTTCCATGAAATTTTGTTCTTCTTCATCAGCTCATTCCCGTCTTTCCCTTTGCATGTAAAGATGATCATCCTATTTTTTATTTATTTATGTGATTGTAAGCCTACAAATGCATATTATTCACTAAGTAATGAATATTTGTCCTCTTCATGCACTATTGACCTTGATTTAATCCCATCATGTGAACCTATTGATAAAGTTGAGGTCTATGTTTCAATTTCTCCTGAAGTTGACTCATATTGTAAACCTATGGATTACGAAGTTGATATACCTTATGAGGTCTAGGTTGATCCTTGAAATCAACCAATTGACCTTTGTGTTCATCCTATAGAAGATCAATTAAGAATCATATAATTTTTTAAACCTCTCAAGCTGCCTCCTATCCTAAATTCTTACCCTCCTATGTTTTTTGAATACCTTCCCGTGTTCAAAGGAAATGAACATATTGCAACTAAAAATCACATGGAAGCTTTTGAGTATTTCGCTGATAATTTCAAAATCATGCATGAGGATGTTATATTGAGGTTATTTTCCAAATCCTTGGTCGGGGATGGTTATTTTTGGTTTTGAAATATGAAGGCTTGTTCTATTTGTTCGTGGACTGATTTTCATCGTGTATTCCTGAGATATTGGGGTAAAAACAAATATGTTGATCAATGTATATCTGAGTTTTATTCACTGAAGAAGAGGATAAATGAGACTGTCACCCATTTCAACTGGAGATTCCATATATTCTATCTTAGCATGTATGATTGCATTTGACCATCTGAAGTTGCTGCCAAGATATTTTATATTGCAACTCATCATCATCCTATTTTGGGTTTATTCCTCAGAGAGAGAAAGTATTCATGTTTAGAGAAGGTGTATATAGATACAGAGGAGATTGAAAACAACCTTTGAGTTTGTGGAAAGATATCAGATCAATTATGGGTTGAAGATTAGCATGTACATGGACAAGAGGATATTTATGAACAAAAATCAGATTTGGGACAACCTTCTGCATCATTTTCATATTTCAATTTTTTTCAGCTGATTGTAGTAGGAGCCTTTTAAACCCTACTGTGGAATCGTAACGTGATCATTTTAATGAAGAAAAGGTGGTTGCTCCCAAACTCTTGATTTTTCATACTACAAATGAACAACCCTTGTTTGTTCTTAATGATCTCCAAGATTATATGTTCTTGAATTTTGGTCAAGAGCTTTCATTTCAAGTATAAAGACAACAAGCATATATGATGGTTCAAGTACAGGATGCAGTATTACCAACAGAGGATAATCAAAAATCATTTTGTTTTCAACTGAAGCATGAGGAGGATCATAGTGTTATTCATGTACTAGATTCAACACGGTGGCATTTTTGTCCTTTGGATCAACTGAAAATGTCTTGTCATGGTTTTTATGATCAAATAGCAGATTTGATGTAGTCCTTATTTTACAAAACTTCAAAGGTTAAAGATTTTGGTATGTCACCTGTCTGCAATAGTAGGTATCAACTATTCATTGGATTTTTATTATAACTACTATTTTCCTTTTACATTTTCATCAATGTATATCAGAGTAGGTCAAGCAATTTGTTTCTCGAATGATTCTTTTGGAAATTTGTATATACATGAGCTAATCAGTTGCGCTGGCTAGAAGTAGGAATGTATATAAATAAGCTCGTATTTTTTGATTTTTTGTTTTTTAGTTTGGTGTTGTTTGTAGAAGAATAACAACAGTAAGACTCCATAGCTCAATGGAGACACTGATGGCTTCAATATTTTTTAGTTTTTAGTTTGGATAAAGTTGCAGGGATGTTCTCAATATCATGCACAATTCTACATGTTCTTGGCAACTCACGAGGAGCATGCCATCCCCTGTGGAACCAATGTTAGCACATGAAATGGTCAGGTGTATTTGTTTCCAAGTCACCAGGAAATTTCGCAGCGTACTTATGAGTACCTCGTGCACTCATATTTCATTATTGCAGCTAAGAAATGTGTCAAGGGGAATTTTATGGTTTTCAACGCCTTCGTTGAATTCGATTTTCAAGGATTTTTTCACAGAATTTCTAACAGTTTCCTTTAAGTGCGCTATTTGATTTTGAACTTGATGTTGCAAACTGGCACTGTAGAATGGCACTGTGAACCATCTGTTTCAAAATTGTTGAATCCCTCATCTTCTGCATCCATTTGAATCTTAGTCTTAACTAATTGAATGTGACCCCTATCAAACAGGAGGAAGATGGTTAATCATTTGTAGAACCAAGATTAAATTGCATACATATTTTGTTAGGGACCTAACCCCTCATGTAGGTAGAATAATATATTTCCATGTAATAAAGGTCAATATTAATAAGGCCTAGCAATAAGGAAGAATAAGTCCAATGTAAGAAGACCTAATAGAAACTTCTGCTTCTAGAAGGATATTCCTCTAGATGGTTATTTTGATAGACATATTTAGTATAAATAGGAGTCAAAAGTATGAGAACTTTGGTCTTGGATATTATTTTAATAGAGCTCTACTCTGCTGGAGGTTTACCCCTCGAAGAGGCAAGTGAACATTGCTCTCGGTAATCAAAGTGCTATTTCTGGTGTTATTTTGTTATCATTGTGGTATTATCGTGGTGTTGTTCTAGTTATATTGTTGTTCATCTGCCATTTCTAGCTATTTATTTTTCTTCTGCATACTTTTTATATCTGGTATATTACAAGTGGTATCAGATCACCTTCCTCGACAGAAAATTGTGGGTTAAATTTTTTCAGGGTAGAGACGTATTCCAACGTCTTTAAGCTACATAGATCTGTCGTTACACACATAAACCCGTGGTTGAGGATTCATACACACAGGAAATACAAGTGGTACTTAAGATCACATCTATTGGACACCCTTGTAACCCCTATTGGTACCCATTTGAGTGGTAGCGCATCAGACAACACCTATATATAGATCTACCTAGATCTTTGGAATCCCTCCGTAGATAAATTGATCAACTGCCTGAGTGCTATAGTGCCACCGAGAACAACACTCGAGAAGATACTCTCTAGTAGCTGGGTATTCGGGCAGTACGGCTAAAGGTATGGTCTAACCTCCTTAGTTGGTGCCTTGAGATATTGGGCCGAGTACTACTGTTGGACCCCACACATATATCAAAGAGTTATAGCACAGGGAAAACCCTTGTATGTAGAACCCTTGAATACCTAACCCTTGGGATGGAAATGAAAATAGAACATACAAGATCTATTGCAGTGCAAAAATATCTCCTGCATTCGAGTTGCAAAATTACTACACATTTCTTCCTATTAAGAATTTGGACATTTCATCACTCCAGTATTCTTCAAATCAGAGTATAAATCCACGGGAGTAAAAAAAAAAACAAGTCTAGATCCTGTTGGCACCATTATTTGATACTTATTCCGTTGGTTTTCTCTCTTCGCCCTGATCGCAGTCATACCTATCATTTTTCAGATTTTTTTTTTGTGGACCCAACCCCCTTCCAACACCCTTATTTGGGATTTACCCTATTGGATTCAACACATCACCCTGATTGTTGCGATACACTTCACCCATAACCCATTTTATGTGTGGTCCCACCTACCCCTTTTCATGTTCCCTTGTCATCATGGCCCATACCCATAGCCAAGACTTGGAAGCTCGCTTAAATACCTTGCACAATAGTTTCACATAAACCCAACAAGAAGTGCGACAACCCAGTGCCAATATTCTCTCCATCAATCAAAAACTGCATTCCTCCATCACGGCTTCAGTCACTACCTAAATCAAGGAAGTCAAACAAGCGCTCAAACAAGACATTACTACCCATCTTGAATTTGTCGCTATGATGATCTACGCCAAGATGCATATCCCTATAGCTCTTCCCTTATCTGACCCACCTTTGCATACCAAAGGTGAAACTTCCTCTCATTCCCGGAATTTTCAGCCCCATCACTTTCAACGTGACCTACGACTTTCGAGTGTGGATGTGACCAAATTTGATGGATCAGATCCCACTGGTTGGGTAACTCAAATGGAACATTATTTCTCTTTGTATGGCATTATGGATGAGTTGGCCAAACTACAGTATGGCGTTCTCCATATAGATCAAGAACGTTGGCAATGGTGGGAATGGAGAAAAAATTCCCACCAAGGGTATGTGGCTTGGAAACACTTTGTGGCAGAGCTTTATGAATGCTTTGACACTGACACCAACCATTTAGGCCGTTTGAAAAATTTGAAACAATCTAGCACAATGGAATACTTTATAGTTTCTTTTGAGCGACTGGCTTTTCATACAGAGGTCATGTCTGATTATTTTTTCTGAGAATGTTTTATCAGTGGCCTCAAGGATGAGATTCGTTCTCATGTCCTCATGTCTCGGCCTCAGAATTGGGTGGACGCTACTAAATGAGCTAAGGAAGCACAAAAGGTTGTCTCTTCTCAAAACCACCTTTATTCCTCGCACTAAACTAGTAACTCCCACTCCTCCTTATACTCCACTAAATATTCATAAATTGACCATGGTCGAAATGGTTTAACTCCAAATCAAAGGCATTTGTTATAATTGTGATGACAAATATTTTCCAAGACACAAGTGTAAGGAGCAAAATCTTTTTATGGCCATCTCGGAGGATGTTTCAGAAGAGGATGTTGAGGCTCCCCTTGTCTCTGTGTCACCTAAACCCACTGACATAACCCTTCCCGCAGACCCTCCTGAAGTAGAACCGATCATTTCCCTAAATGCTCTCACTGGATTCTCTGCTCCCCAAACCCTCAGGCTAATTGGTTACATCAAGCATAGGAAGGTCTTCATTCTTGTTGATAGTGGAAGCACCCAAAATTTTATTCATTGCTGCATTTCCCAAGAAACTAATTTCTATATCCATGCAGTTAATAATTTCCAAATCATGATTGCCAATGGTGGGTCCATGGAATGTGGAGGGCGTTGTGAAAATGTGTGTCTCCAAATTGGTGACTACCATTTGAAATCTCATATGTTTTCTATCGACGTGGGAGGTTGTGACATTGTGTTGGGTGCGAAATGGATAAGGACTTTGGGTCCCATTTTCATGGATTTTAAGAAATTAACCATGCAATTCAACCAGGAGGGCTTGTTAGCACTCTGTAATTTGCCCAAGGCTGTGATGGCAGTCACAGAGGCAATATCAAAACCGCTTCGAGTCTTGGATCTAGCCCTCCAAGACTCAGAGAGGGATCTCTCTGTCTAATATAACTTTGTTTGAAGAGAATATTAGGCTAGTTAATGGGTTCAGAGTTTGTATTTTTTAATTGGTAAGAGAAGAGAAAAAGGAACCATGGGAAATGGAGTCGCAATCTGAAGCTCAATCAAAAACAAGTTCTACAAACAGCATTACAGGGCAAGGTAGGCACTCTTGGTGGATTCTTTAAATTTGATTTTGGATTTAGAGGAGCAAGATGAGAAGACTAGGCAATGACAGGGAAATCAAGAATCCTGAAATTAACCTTTGAGGAGAAAACATCGATAATTATGTCAAAGCCAGAAACAGAGTGTACGTCTCAACAAATTCTATTCTTCGAACTTATTTCATAATTCAGAGTATGAATAACTTAATAAATACAATGGAAACAAATTACAGTGAATGAAGAAAACATCACCACCAAAATGACACATGAATCCTATAGCTGCTGAGATTGTATTATTGAAATGATGAAAATACAGAAAGCTCAGCTGCTTTACAAAAACTCGATCCTGGTTCCCTGACTGATCAAATTTTTTTCACTAAAAATCATTTCTATAAATAAGATATATCTCCCCATAAGTTTCGAGAGTCGGTTTTAACCGCCTCGGCCAAAAATAGGCACAAATCCCACAAAATCTGGAACTGTCCGCCATGAAAGATGGACCGGTTTTCTGCGAAAAAGGGGTCCGAACAGACGTTTGTTTCTCTTCAATGATGACACCTGGGAAAAAAATGAAGGATTTTATTGTATATGGGCATGTTATGGACAAAAACCTCCTTCGTTTTCGCCAAAATTGTCCCCAGCTGGCCGTAACAGCTCCCACAAAATCAGGACTGTAACGGAAAAGTGAAAATCTGGAAAAACGGGCCTCGAAGATGGCTTCGGTTCTCCCTGCTCGTGGAAACTGTGAAAAAAATGAGAGATTTTTTTGTTCTTCATCCCGTTACAGAGAAAAACCTCTCTCGATTTCTTAAAATTCGTTCTCATTTGCCCAAAAACGGCCTCGGACAAAGACATGTTGAACAGGCGAAAATAGGAAAAAAAATGACAAAGGCAGTTTTTTTTGGGACGGGTGGTATTCCGGACCCTCCCTGAGGTGGTAAGCGGTTTTTTTTTTTTTGGGGGGGGGG
>ML785155.1:280059-303547 GCA_009831015.1 Picea engelmannii
CCCCCCCCCCCCCCTCTCGTTAAACTCCGAATAGTGAGGGGGGGTCTGGAATTTTTAACGGCCGTTGATTTGGTTTATGATTTTCATGTGGGCTTTGATGTGAGCAGGAGTTGGGGGTGGGTAGACTTAGGATAGTGTAGGCCTTTAAGTTTTGTTTTTTTAATATATATATTTTTTATTATACGTGTTTTATCGTGTATGTTTATTTAATATAATTTGTATTATATTTAATTTGTTTTTGTTTGTTTTTTGTTTTTGTTTATATATATATGTTTTATATTGTATTTTAATATTTAGTTTGTTTTATGTTATTTAATGTTTTTTTATTAATTTTATTTTTTTTTATTGTTTTTTCTTTTTATTTAATTTTTATGTTTTTTATTGTTTTATTAATTTGTTTTATTTAATCTAAAAACTAACCTAGTTATTAATACTAACTAATTAACAATTGATTAATTACTAACATTCTAATTCAATTATTAATTAATTAATAATTAATTTATTATTAATAGGCTTAATCATGACTATTAACCTAATGTTTTTATCCTAAGTCTGTTTATTCATGGAGGGGTAAGATTTGTGAAGGGGTGAATGAATGAAGGGTGAGAAACTGACAGGTGCAGCGTGAATGAAGGATGTAGCATGGAGCAAAGGAGGCCTGATGCAATGGATGGATGACACATTGGGATAGGGCCCGCCAAAAAAACCCACCTCATTCCGGACCCCCCCCCATCGTTAAAGGCAGAATGATCCGGAGGGGTGTCCAGAATCGTCTGTAGACCGTCCATCAGCGCGCCTCCATGACAACCGTAGATCTGTGCGCACTTTTTAATCACCATTACAGACCCCCCTTCCACCGTTAAAAACAGAACAGTCGAGGGGGTCCAGAATCCACTGTCAGCCATTGATCTATGCGCCACTAGATCGACCGTCGATCTAAGCGTGTTCTTTATTCTCCAGGCGCGAATGCAGCAAAAACCTAGGCTTTAGCGATTTTTGTGGTTTTGTGCACTGCTTCCCTTGGTTTTGTCTCCATGGGGTTAGGAAAAACCACTCAGCGTCAACAACCATGAATTCTCTTTTCTTTTCCTTTCCTTGAAAATGATTTGCAGAGATGAAATATTATTTGCAAACCGAAATACACACAGAGTGGAAAAATTTCCAGTCACCAGATGATCCTATGAATCATAGGGTTATAACAGTGGCTCCACCTGGGGATGGCAGCTTCTTTCAGGAGGTGTCAAGAACCAAATACCTCTGAACATGCAAACCGGTGATTTATCCATTGGGCTGATCCCAAAATCTTATTTTGCACCCTGTACCTGTTTTGATCTTGCAACTGAAACCAATATTAAAATAAACACTGTTGAAAAAGAGTTGCTTGGAATGCTGAGCTTATTCATTTTTTCCTACCTACCCTAAGCTACTGATAGTTTTGTCATTCTAAATGATACAATAATGCCAATGCAGCCAATCAAGTAGTTGTTGAGACCAGAGGATTGTTTGACTGCTCAATAGCACAGTGAAAAATGCAACTTGACCTTTTGCCCATAGACTCAAAACTGCACAGTGTAAAGGCCACTGCTGAAAACATGATTGATATTTACGATAGAGACCTCGAAAATCTTGAAGAACAAAAGTAATGCCATTGATAGATTGAGGCTCTACAGTGAAAACATTCTCCATATAGATATCTATAGGATCAAGGTAGAAATGACATGTTCCTTGATTTTTGGATTTTTCCAAGTAGGCGACATGCTCTGACGCTGTATCTATGTTATTTTCATCCTCATGCATTTCTTGACATGGTTGCAACTTTCCTGATGGGTTTTGAAATGATGCTTCTGCTGGACACACCCCCTGTAGCTGACTATCCTATCATATCTATATCATAGCAGTGTTTTATCCCATAGCTAGATGATGGAGAATGATTTTGACCAAACAGGCCATCCAACCGATCAGCTATTGGATCCTGAAAAGACTGACAAGACTGTTGCATTGATTTAAATGAAATTTCCTGCATTTTTCTGTATTCATCCTTCAACACTTGTTCAAGAGTCTCCTTCAAAATTTGAAATGAATTAAAGCACAATGGTACAGAGTTATTTTGGATTAGCTCGCAGTTTGTCTCGGGCTTTAAGATTTCATTTGAAATTTGAAAATCAAAGTAGGTAAAGGGCTGCAACTCTGGATTTAGAACAACCTCCACATCCTTAATGGCATCTTCAACTGATTGATCAAGGAAATTTCTATCTTCACTATTTACAACTGGCCTAGAGTTTCTTTTCAGAAATTGAAAAGATGAGAAACATAAGGGCAAAGATTTTTCCCTTACTCTGAAATTTTTTGTCTCTTCCTCATTGTTGTCATGACTGTTGTGCAAGGGATGATTGTCACATCTGAACTGTAAATGATCTTCTTCCTGCCAATGACATGCTGTTGATTGCTTTGAACAATGCGCATCTACTTCAGCCTCATGTTCATCATCATATTGATCACACTTGGGTGGATAATTCAAGTAAGGAATGTCGTCGAACATGCACATCATATCAACTGGTTGTTCCTCTGCAAATTGAGATGGAGCTTCATCTTTGACTGTGTTGTGAATTGAATACATGAAAGAATCATTATCCAAACCATGGTACCAAGGATGAATAGAAAAATGTTTGGGAATAGTGACCTTTCCTTTCTCTGAGATCAATGGAACATGATGTCTTTGGACAGTAAGCTCATCTTTCCTATTGATCCTCTACATCATCTCTTCCATGGCACTGGCCAAAATGTCCAGTTTAGCTTCCGATGACTTCAGCTGCTCCTTTTATTTGTTCTTTACCTTTGACCTTTTGATCAACAAGTTGGTCCCCACATCAACTGCAATGCTCTGCATTTCTTCAAGGCTTGCAGTGTTCCTTTCTCTTAATTGGAATGCCATCTTAGGATCAAAGGCATCTGAGAAATGCAAGTGGGCTGATCCTGGGGGTGGCTTTATATCAACAAACATTGCATGATATACCTTATTGAACCTTGTTGAAAACTGTTGTACTGTTTCCCCTGGCTGTCTTTTCAAATGGTCATACTCTTCCAAGATGAGAAAAACATTTCTCATGATCACCCACCTATCTAAGAAAACTTGCATGAACTAATGAAAATTTCTGATGCTTGCAGCTGGAAGGTTCTTAAACCAATCTTTAACTTTACCTCCCAAAGACAGGGCAAACATTCTGATGTAGACATCATCATCTTCTACCTCAAAGAGGTCAAGAAAATCCTCAAGAATTTGGATATGCGTTTCAGTAGTAATATTGGCATTCTCTCCATCAAACCTGGGCAGATTATTGATGTAATTGACAGGGAGGTCATGGAGAATGGGAGGCAAATCTAGAGTCTTGTATCGGTTTGGGAATTTTTCAAGCACAGGAGATGAAGCAAGGGGCTTACAACCATCCAGAGGTTTAGCAAGAGTAGGAGATAAAGTAGGAGGCTTAAGTCTCACTAGGGTTTCTACAGGTGCATTTGGGATGTGCATAGGTGTATGAGTATGTACATAATCTACAATTGGGGATATGATCTCTTGAGACTCATCAATTAACAGATGGTCAAAGTAATCTTCAGTAATATACTTTTGATCAGGCTTAGAAAAAGACAAGACATAATTGCAGATCAAACCAAAGATGTCTTGAATGCAATTTGAGCTTGAGAACCTGGTCTTTCTAGGCTGCTTGGCCATGCTTTAGGTTCTTCCTCCAGTGGAGTCTTTGAGTTTGGCACTGTCTGGAGCTGATTGGAGTCACCAGGTGAATGATCTCATCCTTCTTGTGTCTGGTCACTGTCCACCATCATTGATCAGATCTGGATCTTTGAAGTGTACTACTGGGGAAAGTCCCCAGTGGAGTCGTCATTCTGTTAGCACTCTATAATTTGCCCAAGGCTATGATGGCAGTCACAGAGGCAACATCAAAACTGCTTCGAGTCTTGGATCTAGCCCTCCAAGACTCAAAGAGGGATCTCTCTGTCTGATATAACTTTGTTTGAAGAGAATATTAGGCTAGTTAATGGGTTCAGAGTTTGGATTTTTTAATTGGTAAGAGCAGAGAAAAAGAAACCATGGGCAATGGAGTCGCAATCTGAAGCTCAATCAAAAACAAGTTCTACAGACAGCATTACAGGGCAAGGTAGGCACTCTTGGTGGATTCTTTAAATTTGATTTTGGATTTAGAGGAGAAAGATGAGAGGACCAGGCAATGACAAGGCAATCAAGAATCCTGAAATTAACCTTTGAGGAGAAAACATCGATAATTATTTCAAAGCCAGAAACAGAGTGTACGTCTCAAAAAATTCTATTCTTCGAACTTATTTGCATAATTCAGAGTATGAATAACTTAATAAATACAACGGAAACAAATTACAGTGAATGAGGAAAACATCACCACCAAAATGACACATGAATCTTGTAGCTACTAAGATTGTATTATTGAAATGATGAAAATACAGAAAGCTCAGCTGCTTTACAAAAACTCGATCCTGGTTCCCTGACTGATCAAAAAGTTTTCATTAAAAATCATTTCTATAAATAAGATATATCTCCCCATAAGTTTCGAGAGTCGTTTTTAACCGCCTCGGCCAAAAATAGGCACAAATCCCACAAAATCTGGAACTGTCCGCCATGAAAGACGGACTGGTTTTTTGCGAAAAAGGGGTCCGAACAGACGTTTGTTTCTCTTCAACAATGACACCCGGGAAAAAAATGAAGTATTGTATTGTATATGGGCACGTGTTGGATAAAAACCTCCTTCGGTTTCACCAAAATAATCCCCAGCTGGCCGTAACAACTCCCGCAAAATCAAGACTGTAATGGAAAAGTGAAAATATGGAAAAAAGGGCCTCGAAGATGGCTTCGGTTCTCCCTTCTCGTGGCACCTGTGAAAACACTGAGAGAGTTTTTTTTTCTTCATCCCGTTATGGATAAAAACCTCTCTCGGTTTCTTAAAATTCATTCTCATTTTCCCAAAAACGGCCTCGGACGAAGACATGCTGAACAGGCGAAAATAGGAAAAAAAATGACAAAGGCGGTTTTTTTTGGGACAGGTGGTATTCCAGACCCCCCCTGAGGTGGTAAGCAGTTTTAGGGGGGGGGGGTTCCACTAGAATAGGGAGGCGACACCTATTCAGGGGGTGGCATTGGAAAACAACCATTCCGGACCCCCCCTCTCGTTAAACTCCGGATAGTGAGGGGGGGGTCCGAAATTTTTAACGGCTGTTGATTTGGTTTATGATTTTCATGTGGGCTTTGATGTGAGCGGGAGTTGGGGGTGGGTAGACTTAGGATAGTGTAGGCCTTTAAGTTTTTTTTTTTTAATATATTTTTTTTTATTATACGTGTTTTATCGTGTATGTTTATTTAATATAATTTGTATTATATTTAATTTGTTTTTGTTTGTTTTATTTTTATTTTTATAATATATATGTTTTATATTGTATTTTAATATTTAGTTTGTTTTATGTTATTTAATGTTTGTCTATTAATTTTATTTTATATGTTTTATTTTGTTTATTGTTTTTTCTTTTTATTTAATTTTTATGTTTTTTATTTTAATATATGTTTTCTATTGTTTTATTAATTTGTTTTATTTAATCTAAAAACTAGCCTAGTTATTAATACTAACTAATTAACAATTGATTAATTACTAACATGCTAATTCAATTATTAATTAATTTATTATTAATAGGTTTAATCATGACTATTAACCTAATGTTTTTATCCTAAGTCTGTTTATTCATGGAGGGGTAAGATTTACGAAGGGGTGAATGAATGAAGGGTGAGGAACTGACAGGTGCAGCGTGAATGAAGGATGTAACATGGAGCGAAGGAGGCTTGATGCAATGGATGGATGACACGTTGGGATAGGGCCCGCCGAAAAAACCCACCTCATTCTGGACCCCCCCCCCATCGTTAAAGGCAGAATGATCGGGGGGGTCCGGAATCACCTGTAGACCGTCCATCAGTGCGCCTCCATGACAACTGTAGATCTGTGCGCACTTTTTAATCACCATTCCGGACCCCCCTCCCACCGTTAAAAACAGAACAGTCGAGGGGGTCCAGAATCCACTATCAGTCGTTTATCTACGCGCCGCTAGATCGACCGTCGATCTAAGTGCGTTCTTTATTCTCCAGGCGCGAATGCAGCAAAAACTTAGGCTTTAGCGATTTTTGTGGGTTTTGTGCGCTGCTTCCCTTGGTTTTGTCTCCATGGGGTCAGGAAAAACCACTTAGCATCAACAACCATGAATTCTCTTTTCTTTTCCTTTCCTTGAAAATAATTTGCAGAGATGAAATATTATTTGCAAACCAAAATACACACAGAGTGGAAAAATTTCCAGTCACCAGATGATCCTATGAATTATAGGGTTATAACAGGGCCAACAATATAAGTTCCAAGGAATCACCGTCGGTTCCCCAAAGATCATTAGTTCCCATCGCATGGAAAAGATGCTCAAAAAAAGGTCATTATGGAATTATTTCCCAACTCCATGCCATACAAGCCATTAAGACACCCTCTGTGCCACAGGACCTCCAATCCATCCTCTGTAAACATCAAGTGGTTTTTTCCACTCCCTAGGGATTCCCTCCTTCCCGTGGTTTTCATGATCATTCCATTCCCCTTGTCCTAGGAAGCCTTACTCCCAATATTCGTCCCTATCATCACCCCTTTTCCCAAAAAAAATGAAATTGAGAAAATAGTTCAAGAACTGCTCAACGCAGGTGTTATCCTCCCTAGTACGAGCCCCTACTATTCTTCGATGGTCATGGTCCTTAAGAAAGAAGGTTATTGGCGCATGTGTCCTTAATTCCGCACCCTCAACAAACTCACCATTAAAGACAAATTTTCCATTCCTGTCATTGATGACCTCTTGGATGAATTAAGTGGCACCGAGTTATTTACTAAACTTGATCTTCATTCGGGCTACCACTAGATCCGTATGAAAGAGGCAGACATTCCTAAGACTTCCTTTAGAACTCAGGAGGGACAATATGAGTTTTTGGTCATGCCCTTTGGCTTGTGCAATTCTCCCTCCACTTTCCAAAGCCTCATGAATCATGTCTTCCGTCCTCTTCTCCATCATTTTGTGTTAGTTTTCTTTGTTGATATCCTCATCTACAAAAAAACATGGACATACCATCTTGATCATGTGGATCAAGTTCTCCATCTACTCTCTCAGCACCATCATTTCCTCAAACAATCTAAATGTTCTTTTGGCACCTCATAAGTAGAGTACTTGGGTTATCTTGTTGGAAAGGACGGCGTCAGGGTGGATCCTAAAAAGATTGAAGCTATGCAAGATTGGCCTCACCCAAAGACTCTCAAAAGATTGCGGGGATTTCTGGGTTTAACCGGTTATTATCGCAAGTTTGTTAAGAATTATGGAAATATTGCGGAACCTCTCATTGCACTCCTTAAAAATAATTCTTTCACTTGGACTCCAGCAGCTGCTTAGGATTTTCAAACCTTGAAGATGGCCGTGTGCACCACTCCAGTCCCAACCCTTCCTGATTTCACAAAGACCTTTGTCCTGGAATGTGATGCTTCAGGGAAAGGAATTGGCGTTGTCCTTATGTAAGAGGTTCGACCTTTGGCCTTTACCAGAAAACAATTCTCCAAGAGAAATTTGGGAAAATCAATCTATGAAAAGGAAATGTTGGATATTTTGCATGTCGTGGATCTTTGGCAACCTTATCTATGTTATAGAAAGATTTTCCTCACCATTGCTATATTGCACAGAGGGCCTTTTTCCATTTCCCAAATGCAAACTTGTCATCCATTTTTGATGAATCTAGAGCTAAAAATACATATTTTTCCACATATACACGCCCTATATACTGTACAACATGTGTATACACAGGTTGCTCCACTACAACCTGTGTACATCGAGATTTGTGCCAGAAAATACAAAACTGAAGTTGGGTTTACATGTCATGACAAGAGATATCTGATCCTTGGCCTTCCATATACTAGAAATATTCTAAATCGGCCCCTCAGTTGCATTTTGAAGGCTATAAGACCACAATTCCGAGCTATGGAAAAGAGGAGAAAGCATTCAACTTTGAGAGCAAAGTTACTCTAGAGAAATTACTTCATATTGAGTTTGCATCCCTTTGTCCCTCAAGTCTGAACATAGTGTTCAGCCCCTAAGCTCTTTCCCTATTGTTGAGAGAACCTCATTGTCTCTTTTCTATGAGATTTCCTTTGGTGGAGGATTGAAGTGGTGGAGACCCAGTTGGAAGGAACTTGGTTTCTTGGTTCTGAACCGTGCCGACACAAAAGTCTGTAATGTTATCGCTTCTACTGATCATTTATTAATAAAAATACTCCTTTCCCGTCCTATTGGTATCATGCAAATAAATGATTACTATCCATGGGCATGTTTGTAATGTTTATTGATGGATTATGCTATCTAATGTGCTAACCTTTTATATTATCACTATATGCTTTCTCTACTTGTTTGTTGAGAACTTGTCGTAGGTATAAAGCTTTGGGTCAAAGTGCTCAATGGTGGACATCTTCAAACGTTGGAACGAGGTAGGCTTATTTCTTATCTCTCTTGCACATTGGTTTAGATAGCATATGTTGGAATTGAGTAGATTTTTGCAGTCATACCTGTCTGTTGTGGTTTACCCTGTCTGTAGAGAGTTTTTCCCTTGTAATAGAATTTGCGACTCCACTGGGGAGAGATCTTCTTTCTAAGGGTTGAATTACTTTTTCTTCTTGCATTTCTCTTTTTCCTTTGTGTTTATTGTCGTATCACTGCTTGATAGATTCTGTTCACTCTGGGTCTGAGCTTTTATCCTTTTGCCCTTGCCTGGCCTTGTTTTCAAGCCTGTACGTGCCTTTTGCCTTGACAGTCACATACACACATGTGTTGTCTCACTGCAAGCTATGTATATATGCATTGTTTGCCTGAATAGTCGTGTATACCACTTTTCCTTTCCTGTTTGCTTGGTCTTGTGATTGATGGGTGGGATTTGATAGTTGCAAAGCCTTCTTAGGTCTCTGTAGTGCCCGTTAAGCTTCTCTGGGTTGACAGGAAACCTGTTTGGAGTTGAATTTCTGGGCGAAGTCTTTCTCATTGTTTTTCATTTTTTATTTGTCCTTGAACTCTGGGCTATTTGCTTGGTTGCTTGGTACTCTCCTTGAGTTATTCTGTTTATACACAGTAGAATTTATATATCAGGTTTCTTATCAGTCCATGCATTTTCTTTTTAATATATTGAAAATACAAAAAAATAGGCATTTTACATTGCTTGGCATTTTTTTCTTCTGAATCTTTATCATTAGCTTAGTGCATTTAGTGAAAGATTGCATTTTACTTCTGAATTGTGGAGTTGAAATTGAAAATTGCATTGTTTTTATACACATATTATTCATTGAAAAATTAAAATTAGACTTTGCATTATATTTATATGTATTTTCTTGCAGAGTCATAATATCATGATTTTCAATTCCATACCCTTTTGAGTAATCATGGGCAATAAAATTTATGCTTTAAACTAAAATTTATTAGTCACGATTTTATTTTTACGGTGCACAAACTAGCCTAGAATTTAGTGCCTTGGAATAGGATTTTGTGAGTAAACTTCTCCAAGGAAATTTAATCAACATATGTGTCTGAGACATGGAGTTGAGAAGTACATTGTATAATTGGTAAGATCAGGAGGCTCCACTCACACTGGAGTTAATCACGAGGTCACACAAAGTTAGTTGAAGGGATAACCCCTGGATACTCGCCTAGCGTCAGAGATATTTTTGTGGATTTATTCATATTTGGGGATCTTCCTAGTACCCATACCTCTATGAGAGGCAACGATTTCAAGGTTTCAGGCTTTGCTACCCTTCCCATACAGTAATCTAGACTTATGACTACTCGCATGTGCATCGGTTATACAATGGTTGATTAGTTTCTTGACTTAGATATCTCATAGGTTACTTGTAGGGGTTATTCTGCTTGTACCCTGGGTCAGATAGGGGTCATACAACACACAACCTTTATGGAAGATTACCTCTCCTGGGGGATCCGACTGAGTAGTTGTTAAGCCCACGAGGGCCCCTATAACTAATTATGTTACCCCCAAACTTTAGCGGGCAGTCTCAGGTCCCTCTTGGACGAGACATACCTTCTTTAGCGGGGGAGGCCACTCATCCACTTTAGCTTGTTTGCATGCATATTGGCCGTTTGACATTTTGGTATGCTCTTTGACTACTAGTTGGCCTTAGGAGTCTCTTTTGGGTGTCATAATCATGGATAGTGGAGTTTCTTTTTCTCCCTCATTCACTGCTACCCATCCCATGATACCTACTCATTTCATGGGGATGGATCCTTCCGCTTTTCACAATGGTATGAAGAACTATAACTCTTAGTCCACACCTTGGGTCTCTAGTCATTTTTCTATTGATATGCCCTCACCCATGCAATCCTCTCCCTAGCCCATGTATATGAATCCTAGCATTGGATCTGGGGGAACCATGGCTCCGATGCCTACTTCTTCATTTGATATGAGTCGTGTCCCCATGGGAGGCTGGAACCTCCCCCCTTATGGATCCAATGCTATCTATGCTCTTCCAGGAGCCAGTGCTTAGATGGGTACTTATCCCACTTATTATGCCCCATCCATGTATCTTTCTTCTTCCATGTTGGTTCCGTCGAACACTTTTTCCATGACAGGTCCTCAAGTACCCCCAGGTATTTCATATGGGGAGAATCAATTTTACAGTTCGGGCTACCCTCTTTATGGGACCCCTTCGCAAGGGGAAACATATATCCTTACTTGAAAAATTATTATCCTACCTCGGTCTCTTCACATACCTCTGTGATGATGCCCGTCCAAACCTCTTTAGACCATTTTGGCATAAGCCACCACCTTTCTGGGCAGGGACAGGGGGTACACCAGGATCCTTCCTGGCCTGCAATGTTTCAAAACTAATCTTTCCCCAGACCTTAGAATCAAATTCCACAATCTACCGCTATCCCAGTCACTCTGAGTCATACTGGTGGTCCATCACCAACCTCTGCTAGTGACGTCGGAGATGGGTCGACATTTTCTACAAATTATGTCGACAGCTCGCACCCAACCTCTACCAAGTATGTTGGGGGCACCATCCTGTTCACCCCGAATCATAGTCGTGTCACATCTCTAGCCTCTATTCATCATATAGGAGAAGACTCTCTTACCTATACTATTCATGACGAGAGCCTGTCACCAGTCGTTGTAAACAACGATGGGGGCATCAAGAAGCCTAGGTGTCTCAGATGTAAGCCTAAATTCCTTTGCAGGACTTGTGAAGGAAATCACCTTACTCGTTTGTGTCTGGTTACTACCAAGATACCAGGAGCATGGAATTCTCCCAAGAGCCCTTCAGATTCTGAGACATCTATGATTTCCCTGCACCTTGTTGCTCCTTCGAGTGACACAATGCCACCTTCTTTTGACCTCACCCCCCTTATCAAAGGTCCTATACCTATCACCATGCATTCTCTTCATCCTAGATCTGAAGAGGTGGCCATCCCAGTGCAATCTCTGGTCAATTCCACTCTCCGTGTAGAGAATGATACATCCTTTAGTCATGTCATCAACATGCCAGATCCTTCTCCTTCTGAACGAGAGAGATATATTCTTCCCCCAAGTGGTCTCCCTCCAAGTCCTGATGAGGTTCCCTTCGATTGGGACGACCTCATGGGGCATCCCATACCCCCACCTATGTCTTTTCTAGTAAGAGACATTATTCAAACCATCACAGAGAATATATACTCTGTTAGCACATTCTCCTCCTCAGCTTGGAGAGCTTTGGGTTTTCCCAAGATTTTGTCAGCTATTCATAAGATACTGGCCTTCCATAGAAGACCGGTACAGGAGCCTTGGCCTCCCCCTTTACATGTTGATTAAAACATCATAAACGAGTCTTAGTTAAGATATTTTTCGACTCGTCTAAAAAACAAAAACATTGTCGAGTGATTTGTCCCTTTCACACTCGTTAAATTGGATTTGAAAGGTCATGAGTCTTAGTTAATCTATTTTCCAACTTGTTATCAAAAATAAAAAATATCATCGAGTGAACTTGTATTTTTCACACTTGTAAATTGGATTTGAAAAGACATCTATTTGGCACAATTTTATCCCTTTTTCACACCAAGTAGACTAAAAGACATAAAAAAGGAAAATTTTTGGCGTTAAGTTCTGATTGCATCTCATGCCCTCGTTTGCAGTATTGAGCCTTCAGCCGATTCTCTCTTTGCGTTATAAATCGTTGCCTAAGCAATTTTTTCATCCTCAACCAAGTAGAGCCTTGTTTATATCCTTCACAATTTGACACCCTATACCCTGGAGGGAACAACACCTTGAGTGTCCATCTCCTGCATGCATTTCCTTGCATTAAGCATAGGTACGTTCTACTACTGGAACTAGTTTTTCTTACTTGCGACACTCGTTTCCTCCTCTATATCATAGCATTCATTTGTTATGAAAAAACAAAAAAATACGTGCGGGAAGGGAGTACCTTATTATATTTGGCAGCATTCATGTCGCCTTTGAACAGAGCACAAAGTTATTGAGTCCTTGTGTCAGCATAATTTTGGGTTTAGCATGGCCTTAGGAAGCAGATCTCATTACAAAGTTTTCTCTACCGACTGGTTACTCTTCCAGTACATATAGAGAACATTATTGATGCCTCCTGCATATAATAGTCACATCATTGAGTCTATGTTGCCGGAGTCTACCGTATGTCTCATGCTCTTGTTCAAAGGAATTCTATCAAACTGTGTTGGCCATTCCTCAGAACTCTTGACTTTGCATGTCATCCATACCCTCAATTTGTCTCAGAATCACATGATACTATGGTCTTATAATGCACCCTGGTCCTACTTTCATCATTGGTAGGTCACCTTGAACCCAACAGTCGACATTTCATCATTGTTCATTGACTGGGTGGTTTCCCTTGTGTTCGATGACAAGACATCTATTTACACTTTAGGATTCATACAGTGTCTTGGATTCCATTAGCCTTATTGGTGGTTTCCTCACCTGTGTCAACAATTTTCATCATTGGCTTCTATTTAGAGGGTCTTTTCATGTACCACTTGCATTTGGCACACACAAAAGATGCACAGGTTCGTTGGTTCGTGAACATGTTATTCGTTCGATCTCCACCAAATTATGAAGCTCCTGCTTTATTCCTTGTGTTGACTGATGAGAGATGCCTTAATGCTCTCCTTTCAACGGGTCTCTTTCCATCGAATTCAGCTCATTTATTCTGGATATGGGACCTAGAGTTTTATGAGTACCTTGAGGCTTGCAGTCATTAGTGGCAGGGTTTCTCGCCATTGACAGATAGGGATACATCAATGTCTCTTGATCAATGGATTCCTCAAGTGTTTGACACTGACTCCTTTATTCAAACTTGTAGGAATGTGCTCGGTGCCTTGATACCTACTTTCATTATTGGTAGGTTGTCTCATGTTTGTTAACTGTATACCTCAATGATCGATAATCAAACGATGTCTCATTGTGTTCAACCTCAAATCCTTTATTCACATGATGTAGACTTGCACCTTTGGCAGATGTGTAGAAGACTTGAAGACACCACTATGTGGCCGCATATTTCTTGAATTCTTTCTCCCTTGTCATTGGACCAACACCTATTTGACTTCAGTAATCATGGGACATCAGATTCTACTCCATTGTATATAGATATCTTCAGATTGGTTTTGAGACTGGTTGTACTAGGCCTTGTTTGTGATTATGAAAGATTTTGGCATATAACCACATTTGTATTTGCCTATTCATGGCCACAGACACTTATTTGGTATATTTTCCACATGGATCTGCATTGTATTCTATTGGAAATCATGTATGTAAAGTCAACATAGAATGTAATGAAAAACTAGTCTTTCTAGATGAATTTACACCACTCCACTTCTGGGTTATTTATAGTGTATTTCGACCATCGCAGATACTCCTCTGACCTCACACATTAGGGGGAATTTTTTATAGCAAGATTTTCCTCACCATTGCTATCTTGCACAGAGGGCCTTTTTCCATTTCCCTATGAGACTTGTCATCCCTTTTTTATGAATCCAGAGCTAAAAACACATATTTTCCCACATATACGTGCCCTATATACTATACAACATGCATATATGTAGGTTGCTCCACTATAGCCCACGTACATCGGGATTTGTGCCAGAAAATAAAAAAATGAAGTCGGGTTTCCATGTCACGACAGGAGATCTCTGATCCTTGGCCTTCCATATACTGGAAACATTCTAACTCGGCCCTTCAGTTGCATTTTGAAGGATATAAGAGCACAATTCCGAGCAATGGAAAAGAGGAGAAAGCAATCAACTTTGAGAGCAAAGTTACTCTAGAGAAATTACTTCATATTGAGTCTGCATCCCTTTTTCCCTCAAGTCTGAACACAGTGTTTAGCCCCCAAGCTCTTTCCCTATTGTTGAGAGAACCTCATTGTCTCTTTTTTATGAGATTTCCTTTCGTGGAGGATTGAAGTGGTGGAGATCCAGTTGGAAGGAACTTGGTTTCTTGGTTCTGAACCGTGCCGACACAAAAGTCTGTAATGTTATCGCTTCTGCTGATCATTTATTAATAGAAATACTCCTTTCCCGTCCTATTGGTATCGTGCAAATATATGATTATTATCCATGGGCATGTTTGTAATGTTTATTGATGGATTATGCTATCTAATGTGCTAACCTTTTATATTATCACTATATGCTTTCTCTACTTGTTTGTTGAGAACTTGTCGTAGGTATAAATCTTTGGGTCTAAGTGCTCAACAGTGGATATCTTCAAACGTTGGAATGAGGTAGGCTTATTTCTTATATTGCTTGCACATTGGTTTACATAGCATATGTTGGAATTGAGTAAATTTCTGCAGTCATACCTATCTGTTGTGGTTTACCCTGGCCATAGATAGTTTTTCCCTCGTAACAATCTATTGGGGAATGTTGGCCCTTGACCAACTTTTGAGGAACACTTGGTCATATTTGACCGTTTTTGGGACTTCGACAGATTGTCAAAGATGGAGCGCCAGACGAAGAAGAGATCATGGGATCTCGGCCCACTTTCAAGCCCCTTTTTGGGTTTTGGGACAATGTAATGGGAAAGGGATGTCGGCCCGTGGGTTCACCCACGCTTAGGCCCACTTTTGTATGTATAAATAGATGTCTAGGTGAAGTAAGTAAGAGGATGGTAGCCTATCTATGTGATGTAAGATAAGTGCTAGTAGTGCTTTGTGCATGACTGTAAAAGGGTTACAGAGATAAGTGCAAGTTATTATAGAGATTATAGAGGGCTTTGTGCTACAACGTAAGGAAGAAGGATCTAGCGAGCTACGCAGATCATATGTCTTATGCGCAGAAGGGTTTTTGGTGACTGTGTGCTGTAACTGATTGAAGACACTAATAAAGAAGAAGAGTTGGTGTGTGTAGCCCCAGGGTGGGGGTGAACCATGTACATGCTGTGTTGCTCTGCTTTGTGTGATGTATCGATGTGTTTCTATGTGATGAATGTTAGATAGATCTGATGTTGCTTTGTGCCTAATCATGTGAATGAATGCTAGATCTGACCCATATCGATGTGCTTAGTGCTTGAATCTGCTAGATCTAATGTGTTCCTTTTATGTTAAGTGTTATTAGATGATGGATCTGGTTGCATACTGCAATACTCTGTAATTAGGGTACGTCTGCGTTGTTACTAAGAACTAAATATTGATGAATATTGAATGCTAAGTGCTCTGTTAAGGATTATAATCATAGATCTGTGTCGGGTGAGACTTCATCTGCTTCGCAGGTGTTGCTGAAAGGGCCGATAGTTAGGGTTTTGTTGGTGCGTTTTTGTAGCATTGAACCCTGGGTTTTCCCTTGTGCCAACAGGGAAACGCTTCCAAATTAAGACAAATCATCAAAGCCTCAAGTATTTTCTGGAACAACACCTTTCCTCCCCCAAGCAACAAAAATGGGCGACTAAGATCTTTGGATATTATGATGAGATCATTTACAAAAAAGGAAAAGACAATGTGGTTGCGGATGCACTTTCCATAAAATATGAAGATGAAGGGTCTCTTTTTTCTCTCTCTTTCATTGTACCAGATTGGCTCGATTTTTTTCGCCAGGAATGGCTACACGATCCAAAAAGTTCGCATCTGATACAAAATTGTAGTCCAATTCTCCAGTTTCCCCAGGGTAATCTTGGTGCAATGATGAGCTTCGATACAAAGGTCGTTTGTATTTAAGTAAATAGTAAAAACTTAAATTCAGGGTACTTTCTGAGGCTCATGCTACACCCACATCTGGGCACTCTAGGTTTACCAAAACCTATGACTGGGTCAAACGTTCTTTTTTCTGGGAGGGTATGAAACAAGACATTCATAATTTTTTGGATGAATGTGATGTGTGTCAATGCAATAAGGGTGAAACTGTCAAATATCCTGGCACACTATAACTGCTTCCAATTCCACCTGCTATTTGAAGGGATGTCTCTATGGATTTTATTATAGGCTTACCTAAATCAGGCAATAAATCAGTAATAATGGTGGTAGTTGATCGTCTTTCCAAGTCTACTCATTTCTGTGATCTTCAACACCCATTTACAACATCTACTGTGGCTCAACTATTCATGGATCACATCTTCAATCTTCATGGCATGCCACATTCTATTGTTTTTTATCGCGACCCAACTTTCAGTAGCAATTTTTGGCAAGAAATGTTCAAGCTACAAGGCACCCTATTGCATCTCAACACATCTTATCATCCCCAGACTAATGGTCAAAATGAAGTTGTCAACAATTGTTTGGAGACATATTTGAGGTATTTTTCATTGGAAAGGAAGAATTAGTGGGCTCAAAGGTTTCCACTAGTTGAATGGTGGTACAACCCTTCATACCATACAACTACATGCATGACTCCTTTTGAAGCGGTATATGGAAAAAATCCACCTTTAGGCCTCTCATATTTTCCAAGTGTCTTGAAGGTCCAAGTGGTTGACCAAACACTTACAGTTCGAGAGGATATTCTCTGTACCCTCAAAGAGAATTTGGCCATGGCCCATAATCGCATGAAACAACAAGTAGGTCAAGGTCGCTCTGAACGTCAATTTGCAGAAGGGGATCAAGTGTTTCTTTGACTGCAACCTTACAAGAAAACTTCCCTCAAGGCTGACCATTGTCAGAAACTGGCACCCAAATTTTATGGTCCTTATACCATTCTCAAACATGTGGGACAAGTGGCCTATCAGTTAGCTTTTCCTACTCATTCTAAGCTCCATCCTGTTTTTCATGTTTCCTACTTAAAGAAGGTGATTAGAACTAAGTTCCAAACTCAAACCAACCTTCTTGAGTTGGACGCAGAAGAATCCATTTGGATACAAGAAAAAACAGTTTTGGATCAATGTGAGCGTCGACTGCGTCAGTGAGCCATCAAGAAAGTGTTAGTCCAGTGGAAAGATACAACTCCAACAGATGCCAATTGGGAACCAACTACAATTTTGTAGCAATTTCCCCATCTCAATTCTTGAGGATAAGGTTATTTTTAAGGGGGAGGATAAGTTAGGAACCTAACCCCTCATGTAGGTAGAATAATATATTTCCATGTAATAAAGGTCAATATTAATATTGCCTAGCAATAAGGAAGAATAAGTCCAATGCAAGAAGACCTAATAGAAGCTTCCACTTCTAGAAGGATCTTCCTCTAGATGGTTCTTTTGATAGACATATTTAGTATAAATAAGATTTGAGGGTATGAGAACTTTGGTCTTGGATATTATTGTAATAGAGCTCTTCTGTGTTAGAGGTTGCTCCCTCAAAGAGGCAAGTGAACATTTCTCTCGGTAATCAAAGTGTTATTTCTGGTGTTATTTTGTTATCATTTTGGTATTATCGTGGTATTGTTCTCGTGATATTGTTGTTCATTTGCCATTTCTAGCTATTTATTTTTGTTCTGCATACTTTTTATATCTGGAATATTACATATTTGGCACTGCAAACTCATATTTATGTTGCTTTATTCATTGGCGCTGCAAACTGATATTTATGTTTCTTTATTCATTGGCATTACAAATTGATATTTATTCTGTTGAAACTCTATTTTAGAAAAGAAATTTCACTTGTCTTCCTTTCATTACAAATCTCAGTGGTTGTCCCTTTTATCCTCCCTTTTGAAATGTGATTTATTTCATACCACTAAGGTGTATAAGCTTTGGACAAGGTGGCTACTAGAAGAATCTCTAGAACAAAAGACATTGAACTTGCAAAACCAACATTAATTTTGGTAAAATTTTATGTTATATGCATTTACAACTTTTTGGAGATGGCTATGACTTTTGAGCTATAACTAGCAGTTTTGGTGTTTTTTCTCCAATTATATATCAATATAATGAAGTTTTGTAGAATATATGGACTCCTGGTATAAGTTTTGGGGTGTTGAAGATTTGGAAAAAGTGAAACAGACTGCTACAGGAAAGTTTGCAGTGCCTAGACTCATTCATGCATCGAACTGGTAATTTGAGATAGTTTGTAGCAATTAGAACAAAACAGAGTCATGTTTTGATCGTAACTTTTGAATTCCAATCTGGGTTCTTCTGAAATTTGGTGTGGAGAAGCACCATATTACCATTGACTTGCTGAAAAAAATGCAACCTAACCCAATTCTTAGTTTGGGAGGAAAGTCAAAATCATCACCTACAGGAAAGTTCACATCGCATGTTGTCAAAAGCATTACGAACTCTAACAGTGTGACAAATCCAAGCTATGGGAAGGTTTCAAACTGTCAGGAAAGGTTTGAATGGATTCCTAGGAGTTATTTGGACATGCGGGATATGTGTTCCATATCCAGATCAAACAACATGACCTGTTTCAAAGATATTTATCACAATAGACAAGATCCCAAAAAATAGGAATTCTTTATGCTTTTGTTGGAATCTTTTGTAACAGACTCATAAATGGAGGAGAATCCTACGTAGCTCCTTGGTTTCAACCTCCTTAGAATAGAGAGAGATAATTCACTATATATGAAGTGGATTTTGATAAGGAAAGGGTGGTATTCACAATCCAAGAGAGGAGAGAGTTGGAATAGAAGTTTTAGTTGCTCATTTGTAAATATTGAGGGCCTCTTATAATTAAAATTTCTACCATTAAAGATTCATGAGAGTTTTTTATCAGCTTGTCTTATTTGTTTTCCCATTTCTTTTGTTATATTCTTGATTGAATATATTGCAATTTTTTAGGATCAAAGGATTCCTATGATTAATGGATCCCTTAGCAACAAAGGATCTGTTGTAGATGGTATGTTAATCATTGTTTCCATTCAAGCATTTTTCAATCTATTTTGCAGAGAGGATCTTTGTTTAGTAGACATTCTTCTTTTGTTCATTTTCCTTTCTTCTAATAACCATCATATAAGCTCTTAACCTGATATTTAGTTTGATTGCCTTCAATCTACAGAGTGGTTTTGACTCCATGCCCAATGGTAGATCACTTATCTACAGTTAGACTGCTTCCCTCTTTCTTGTTCTTTCTTGCTGATCCACCCAATTTAAATTGATTTAATTTTTCAAATTTTGATGGGTATTAGGCTTGTTCTTAAAGAAGACTAAGAAAAAATTATAGTTCTAATAGGTGGTATTGTCTATAGTCTCCTATATGTCCTCAAAGGATAACTTCCAGCCATCCAATAATCGCTAAGTTTTCACCTGCTCCCTTTTGGTAAATCCGACTAAGTCTGTAGGTGTTTCTGCATACAAACATTGCCAATACACAACTTTATCAAATGAATTTTAGGAAATGTCATATTGACTTTTTTACTCACCCAGTTGATCAGGCAACCTGTTGATATCTGCATAACAATCCTAGACTTAATTCAGCTCTTCGAAGAAGCTCTTTTGTGCCGCTCTCATATTTTCATTGAAAAACGTAGCCTCTTATTTTATGGTTGCCAATGCACGACTTTTTGTGTTGCTCTCTTCAAATATGTTTCAAGTATTCTTACTTTATCTCCTAGTTCTAGGATTCTATGTTTTTGTTGCTCGAAAAAACTAGTTTTCTCTTGATTTTCTATTGTCAACTTCTCAATTTCCTGTACATACATTTACTTAAGATTTTATGTTTTAGCTTAATGGATCTGATCCTTTTGGTCTGTCAAGTACTTTAATTCACTTTATAAGGGACCCTTTAACAATAATGGCTCTCACAGATGCACTTAATACATATGGTGTCTCTTATGATTCTTTCTAGGGGTCCATATTGGTCAAGTTCCATACAATTGATTGTCTAGGTGTTTCTTGACATTGGTGTGAAAGGGTACACGATTTGGGATGTCATGGTTGGAAAATTTTGTATAACATGAATTTTATTTCCAGAGAAGTTAATCCTTCTCCCATAGTGGTGAAACTAGAAGAGGATGAGAATAAGTCAGTGATTCAATTATCACACAAGATCAAGAAATATGAACTAGAAAATGAATAAGAAGTTCATGATGGAAGTGATGAGGAGGAGGGTTTAGATATTTCGAAAGACAAGAAAAAAACTCCACCTCAAACTTTAGGGAGCTCCACTCGACAAAGAAGGAAGCCAGACAGGTATAATTAGAGTCCATCTAATTTAGAGGTATATTTGTTTTATTTTAAAATGTCAATGAGACTAGAATTGTGAAAGAGGCAATGGAGATGGAAGATAAGGAGTCATGAATATTGGCCATAGATGAGGAAATGCCACTATAGTTAGAAATAATGATACATGGAACTTGGTATTGTTCCATGATGGAAATAAACATATTGGATGTAAATATGTATTTAAAAAGAAGATTGGTTTAAATGATATTGTCGATAAGTACAATACAAGGTTATTTCCAAGTTGAGGAGATATTCTTTGGTGAGATATTTTCCCCATTTTCTAAGTTAACATCTATTAGGATCCTATTATCAATAACAACAAATTTTGATTTAGAGATAGAACATATGGATGTGAAAACAACATTTCTACATCGTGACTTGAAAGAGGAGATCTATATGATACAACCATAGCACTACATTGGAAATTGTAAAGAATCATTGGATTGAAAATTAAAAAAAGGTTTTTACATGGTCTCAAATAGTCTCCCAAAGTTTCAAGTACCCAAATTTTGATTCTTTAATGTTGGGATTGATATTTTTGAGATCCAATTTAGATAATTGTGTGTAATAAAAACATGATGGAGGCCATTTCCTTGTATCACTTTATATGTAGATGATATATTGTTCTTTGGTAACAATGAAGATGTGATTCATGATTTGAAGTCTCAACTTTCAACACAATTTGATATGAAGGATTTGGGGGTTGCAAAATATATCTTAGGAATGAAGATTATGAGAGAGAAAATGACAAGATTTGGTTGAGCAAGAGTAAGTATATAAACTTTGTGGGTACAATGTTTTTGCATGGAATATTGCATATCATTGGGTATTTTGATTTCTGTGGGAACCAAGCTTTTAGTTGAGCAGTGTCCTACAAAACCCACATATATGGAGGATATGGATTCCATTTCTTATGCTAGTGAAATTGGTAGTTTGATGTATGTTATTGTATACATTTCCCAAGTAGTAGGAGTCTTCAGTCGAATCATAGTTAATCCTGGCTGTGAACATTGCGTTGTAGTGAAGAGGGTCTCCAGGTATATGCAAGGTACTTCTAAATACTTCATTTTCTATCACAATGATGTTGCAGGGGACCAACACTTAGTGGATATCCAAGGTTATGTCGATTCTGATTGGGCGGGGGTTGTAGATAGAAGGAGATATACGAGTAGATACATGTTTTGATTGTTTGTGGGAGTAGTAAGTTGGATGAGAAAGTGATAAGTTGTGGTTTCTTTGTCTATTGTAGAGGTAGAGTATATGGTAGATACTCATACCCGTAAGGAGGTCATTTGGCTTATGAATCTGTGTTAGGATGTAGGGCTATGTCAAAGATCTATTACAGTTCAATGTGATAGTAACAATGCCATTTGTCTTGTTATGAACCCAACATTTCATGAAAAGACAAAGACTATACATATCTAGTATCGTGTCATGAGCGACATGGTAGAGGATGGAAATGTGAGCCATTTTCCTTGGTGCAAAAGCTTCCCTTCCTTGATAACCCGATAAACATGGATCCTCTGATGGAAAGTTCCCTTGACTTGTGTGTCCACTATCTGATCAGTGGATATTTATTCCATGCAGTCAAGTTTGAGCTATGTTGGTGTCAATTCTTCTGTGATCTATGAGGTGTCCAATAATGGTGGAAAATATGGTCGGAGGAGGTCCACATTGAACACTAGGTGCAAGCCAAGGAAGGGGGCAGTGTTGAGCTCAAAATCATTGTCTCCCACAACCTTGGTGATAGTCTAAGGCCCATAGTGAAGTGGATGGATCTTCCAATGGGCCCCTCTAAGGAGTTATTTCTATAAATGTAACCAAACCTTGTATCCCACCTAAAACTTGTGTGGTACTTGACGTTGATCATGGCATTGCTTGTACTTAGCATTGGATTTCTGCAAAATCTCATGGACATGTTTGCGGATGTGTTGAATCCTCTCAATGAATATTGTGGCTTTGTTAGCCTCATAATGAACATGGAAAGATTTTGTCTGTGTGGTTGCAAGAGGTAGTGCAACATCAATGGGACCCAAGGGCTGGAATCCCATCCCCACCTGAAATGGGCTATGGCCAATGGAGCTATGGAGAACCCTGTTGTAGCTGTGTTGAACATAGGTAAGACTCTGATCCCATGTACGTGGATGCTTAGAGTTATACATGCACAGGATGTGCACAATCATCTGATTGATGACATTTTTCTGGCCATTGGTTTTAGGGTGGAAGGCAATGGATTTAGTGAGATTGGCATCCAACAGTGACCAAAGACTTGACCAAAATGTGTTGAGAAACTTGTTTTCCTTATTGGAGATGATGATCTGTGGTATCCAAAAATGGACCCACACTCGTTCAAAGAAGATCTTGGTAGTATCTTTCATTGTGATTCTCTTCTTGTAGGCTGTAAGAATGGTCATCTTTGAAAATCGATCAACCACCAAAAATACAAAATCAATGCCTTTCTTGGTGGACGGAAGGCGCGACATGTAATCCATAGACATGGATTCCCAAGGCATCTTGGAAGTAGGAAGAGGGGTGTATAAGACTTTCTTCTTGATGGCTGGCTTGGAAATGGCACAAGCAGTGCAAGATCTGATATACTTGATGACATCCTCTCAAAGTTTTGGGTAATAAAAATGTTTCTATAGAATGAACACAGTTTTATCCACACCAAAATGTCATGCTGTTATAACCCTAAAATGCACCATACAGGTTTACCTGGCATCAGGCCAACTCATGCCTCTTCCTAGCCAAAGCCATGCTGAGTAATTCCTCAAAAAACCACTTAAAACAAGCAACCCGCGCCCTAACTTCTCACTGGGTGCG